>MU184669.1:75024-109349 GCA_016904865.1 Pissodes strobi | reverse complement strand
GAGGGGGAGGGGCTAATGTAACGCTTTCCTCCCCGCTATGGTATTGATTTAAAATTTTAGCACCAAGTACGTTACACCTAGCACGTACGTTACAGCTAGCACCACCTAGCACCCAACTTACAAAGCTAGAACCACATCCCCCAGCGAATTACAGAGCAATTTTACCAGCAACGAAACGTAACCCCCCCGTTTGGCACTGTCTAGTATATCCTAGCACAGTTATGCTTTAATTATAGCCCCCCTCCCCCGGTAAAACTGTTGTCAAACTCGAAAAGTGGGGTGGTGCTAGCTTTTTAAATATACAAACGGGGGGGGGGGGGCTCACGTTACGTTAGCATCCCCCCCCCTCCGGTAAAAAAAATCTGTATGTCACTGGGGGGTGTGGTGCTAGCTCTGTAAGTTGGTGCTAGCTCTGTAAGTTGGTGCTAGGTAGTGCTAGGTGGGTGCCATAGGGTGCTAAAAAACTAAAGCTATTGGACAACCGTGGGGGGGGGGGGGTAACGGACCCGACAAATTTAGGTGTCTAATGAACAAGCAGAATAAGGATGAAACTAGTATTAAAATTTACAGCCCACGCGCAGTGTACCATTAATACCTCCTACAAAGGTAATGTTTTAATCGATCCTTAAACGGGCATACGCTGACTTGTCATTTGAATCCGGGATTAAAGCTAGAGCCTAAAAAGGGCTTAAGTATACTTGCTATTTAATTTATTTATAAATTAACATTCCCTCAGGTAGTAAGTCGACTTATGGTTTAATTTTAACATATTGCAAAACAGTTAAAACAATATATGTAGACTTGTGTCATTTTAAGTGCAGAAGTAAGTAATAATGCTATATAAGTATACATATATGCTACTTTAACTGTTTGGATGCCCACAATTATCTACCTATACGAGTAAGTAAGTTGTGTATCTAGCCCCAAGTTTTTAAGATATTAAAATGCCTAAAATCTCTATATTATAGAGATTTTAGGCATTTTAATGAGGATCTCTTTTACTCAGTTATGGGTGGGATTGATTATGACTCTTTGGTGCATGAGGATTCGATCGACATTTCTGTTAATTTATTGAACTCTCGGCTAACTGAGATTTTTGATATGTTTGCCCCAATTAAGTCCATTAAAATAAAACGCCCATATAAACCCTATATAACAGACACAATAAAGTATATAATTAAATTAAAGAAGAAGGCATACAATAAATATAAAAGGACACTTTCTCTATAAAAGATAAAAATTTCTACTTAGACCTTAAAAACTATTTATCATTTGCAATAAAAAGTGAAAAGAAGGCATATATGGCATTTGAGCTAACAAAGGTTAGAGGAAACTCAAAGAAAACATGGTCAAAGCTGGCCGACTGGAATGTTCACTCTAAGGTGCTTTTTGACATTCCACATGATTTGAAGAATGTTTATGATATTAGTGATTACTTCAGAAATATTGGTAGTAGTATGGCTGTGCCTGTTGGTAGAAATCTGATTGAATACTATTCAAATAATACTATATTTGACAAGGATAACTACAATTTATTTCAATTTCAGAAAATTGCAGAGACGGATGTTTTTAGATCATTTCAGCAGATTAAGTCTAAGTTAAAGGGTTTTGATGAAATAACTTACGATATGCTACTATTTAGCATGGAATTTATTGATCCTGTTGTTGCAAAAATTTTTAATGTTGGCCTGGTGAATGGTGTATACCCATCTGTATGGAAAACTGCAATAGTGAGACCTATTCCAAAAGTAGCCAATATTACATCAATGGACCAACTTAGACCTATAAGCATTCTGCCAATTATTATGGGAAAAATGTTTGAATTGCTTGTTTCTGGGATGATTAATGAATTCATTGGATCTAAGGGTGTATTGCCTAACGTTCAATCGGGCTTTAGGGTAGGTTACAACACTGCGACCGCACTTAGTAAGGTGACCTCCGACATTTGCAGGAACATTGATCAATCTTTACTCCCTTGTCTTGTTCTTTTAGATTCTAGTAAAGCCTTTGACCTGGTGAATCATGACTTGCTGATTGCTAGGCTGCACTACTGTGGCTTCTCTCCAGAAGCATGTGGTTGGTTTGATGGGTACCTGGCACAGAGAAGACAAATTGTGGAGATCGACGGAAATAGATCTAACACTTTTGCTATTGAATGTGGAGTTCCGCAGGGGAGCATTCTTGGCCCCTTGTTGTTCTTGATTTATGTTTCCGACCTCCCAAATCAAGTACATTCCTGTTCGGTTCATCTATATGCTGATGACACTCAGCTTCCCACATCTTTCAAACCTCAGGATTCAGGTAGGATACTGAGTGTACTTAACAGTGACTTGGAGCGAGTTTTCACTTGGTCAAATAAACACGGCCTCTTATTGAATGCAAACAAAAGTTCTTACCTAATTATTGACACTGAATCAGCTAGGGTTAAATTCAATTTGTACTGTTTTGTGAACATTCATGTTAATAACATTGTAATACTTCGTGTGGAGCAAACGAGAAATCTGGGTTTGATTTTTGATGAATCTCTGAGCTTTGAGTCACATGTGTTAAAAAAACTGTCATTGTTATATCTCAAAATGAAAGGCCTGTACCCATTTAAACACTTACTTCGCCAGCATATCAAGATGCTGTTGGTTGATTCGTTGCTATTCTCACAGCTTGACTATTGTCATGTTGTTTACTATTATTTTCTTAATGCTGAGTATAACAAAAAATCCAATTGGCCCAGAACTCATGTATGCGTTTTGTGTATGGAGGGCGTAAGTATGATCATATTACTTCAACATACCTTGCTAATTATCAGCTAAAATGTAATCTTCGCGTTGATCTTCACTTTGCGCTTTTTATGCATGACATACTTAATATGTGTTCTCCTAAATATTTGACACAATATCTGGTTCCTCGAAGTGACCTTCATAATCTGAGTTTAAGAAATGTAGTAAGATATAACATTCCCAAACACAGCACAGATTAATTTAAAAAATGTTTTGCTTATAGATCAGTAATTTTTTTAAATTCTGATATATTCTCCTTGGTTACTAGCTTAAGTAGGTTTACTTTTAAAACAGTATATGTAAATGAATTAAGGGTAGAAATGTTGGGTTAAAGGCATTTTTATGTATGTTTAAATGTGATTGTGATCGTATATTAAGTTTTGACTAGCGATTTTTATCTTTGTGTGGTCTATCTAATAACTTGTATTATATATTGTATATTTCATTTAGTACTATTGTTCGGTTGGGTGTTATGGAAGAACGTACTTTGCGAATGACACCTTTTGTATATGTACATTTTATGTTGTATGCAATAAATATTTTTTTTCTCTCTTTCTTTCTTTATCAAATATAAGCACACAGGTCTTAAAAATGAATTTATTAAGACTTACGATTTTGAGTGTGAATAAACTGAGAGAATAGCTTATATAGACTTACAACGTTTTAAGGGATTGAAGAAAATGATATTTTATAGCAAGTGATACAAAAATCCGCATTTTGCCAAATTTCGACTTATGGCCTTTTAAGTGCCGACCACAGAGTTTTTGTTAGAAATCAGCTAATGGTATGGTAATACTTTTTGGGTTTCGGACGTCTAGGAATAAACTTACTTTTAGTTGATAAAAATAATTTCTGTTAGTAATTGGACAATATTTTAGCAACACTGTAAAGACTGTCAATAATTATTGAAATTTCGTAACAAAGTTAGTAGTTTTAACAGTTTGAATAATTACCGTAGTATTTGCTACTGAATATCTCAGTTACTAGAGTTTGCAATAGTAACCATCTGTGAAGTGTAACTACATAGTTTCATTAGTATACTCTCTCGGGTACTACATTTTTGGACATTTTCTAGTGCATTTTATAACCCAGAAATGTATCTATTTTTCTTTTCTTTATAGGCAATAACACCAAAATCGTATCACAGTATTTTGAGGATTTGGCTTTGTTTAGAAACTTGCAACTTGGGCTAGCTAGATACATTAATTTTTGAGTCACCCTATATATGCATATATTTTGAGACACCCTTTATACATGTAAAAAATAAATCAAGTCATAAATTGAAGTCGAGTTTTTGTGAGCTTTTTTTGGAGGAGATCCGAAAGGTATTGCTCGAGAACGGAAAATAGAGAGTCAGATGCCAGCGGAGTGTACGGTTTATTTTGGTGAATTGTTTTGCTCCTATGTTGCAATATTATATCATTAAAAGTCGGTAAAATGAAACTTATAATATTGTTATTAACCTAATTTGGACCATTATATATTTTATACTCATTGTACAACCTTTATTAGTATAAAGTATTGATGGTATAACGTATGTATATATTTTGATATTGTTATTAACATAATGTGCATAAATATTTCTTCTATTTTCATGGATAGTTCATATTTGATGGCATAACATATGTATATATTTTGATATTGTTATTAACATAATTTGCATTCATATTTCTCCTATTTTCATGAATAATTCATACCTATTTGATGGCATAACATATGTATATATTTTGATATTGCTATTAACATAATTTGCACAAGTATATTTATTTTATTCTCATTGATAATAATTCATATTTGATGGCCCAACATGTGTATATATTTTGATATTGTTATAAATATAATTTGCACAAATATTTCATTTATTGTCACGGATAATTTATATTTGATGGTATAATATGTGTATATGTTTAATGAAATCGTTTTATGCTGTGAATAACACTGTATTGTTTGCTGTCTTTTCGTGCTGGAATTTTAGTTTTAGTATGACTGTTATTGTAATGTAAGTAAGGGACTTGATGAATCCACTAACATTTTCCTCCCCTGACTGAGCGAATATCCTAGCTATAAATCGTGAGCTTGCGAGCAAAGCACCCTAAGTCGTTCTTTTAACAAATGTTATATTTTTAATGATTTGCTTTTGTATGAAACCTCTGTGAAATTTAAATTAACATTAATTTGTAACCTTGATTTTGACTTGATGCCAATTGCTTATAAGCACCCGAAATGATAAAAGATCTGTAGCCTGTGCACAATTACACAGAATAAAACCATATATTCGGAATTGAAATATATTATATCGAAATGACTATTAGTAATAAGCAACAGTAAAGATATAAGCTATTTGAATCTTTCTTCTGTATCCTATAATCTTACAGCCTACAAGAGAAATACTATTCAATCACATAATACATAATATAATGAATCGCTAAGCGATGAGGAAGGAAATATATATTAATCGGCCTGCAGGTCTTACTAGAGATATTGGCTCAATTTGCAACTATAGCTGAGTAGCCTCCCGTATGGGACCTCAGTATCTGCTGGCGACGTCTGGCTAACTAATACTAAACTCTTCAGTTTTGAATGTACTGTAGTATTGTCACAAGTGTGGAACGACAAATTGCGGTGCGTGAGACAGTAATTTAATTAATTTTTATCTTAATAAAGGTTGTACAGCATAACACGGCTTAGGAATTGTGATCGAGGTTTTCTCTGCCATGCTCTTTTCCCTCGTGAATTCCAGGTGGAGTATGGCACGCTTTTCTCTAATAAATTAGGCGTATTAGGAATCTGTGGTTTAATTTACATGACGCACCTTTCCCTAATTGTGTTTGGTCGAAGCGCAATCCGAATAAATAAAAATTGTGTAAGATATAATAATAACACAACTTAGGTATTGATTTTCTTTTTAATCTATTTTGACGATCGTTGGCAAAATAAAGACAAAGCACAACTTTACTTATCTGATTCAACTATTTTGAACAGGCCTGGGTACGTTATACTACATTATCTTGATATTTGAAACTTGTGTAGTGGAAAAAGAAGTTAGGCAACGGACCAACCTGAGCTGAGCTAGCGTAGGTGTTCTACAGACGGTGCTGGAAGAAGAAATTTGATATAGTTCTGGGTAAGTGCTGTCTAGTAGTAGACTATTCTTTGTCGGGTGTATTCTCAACAGATATTTTGGTAATAGTGGCTCAACGCCATCTGTTGAGAATAATAAGTGTAACAATTAACAATGGTGAAGCACTAAACAATGAGATGTGAACTGACATTTATGCAATCTTTGGCTGACGTTCAATTGATTGTTTCAACGAGATAATTGTCCAGTCTACACTTCGAAGATTTAAAAAAAAAAATTGATTTATGAAAACAATATTAGGAGTATACCATTGAGTTCAGAGTCCAGACTTCCATTCCCTGGGTAACGTTTGGGGGACAATAGGGAAAAAAAATATAGAAATAACTTTAAGATCAAGAATTGTCGGAAAAAATAGAATCTAGCTGGAATGAAATACCTAACCCAGGAATATAAGTACCTTAATTTACCCCTGTGGGGTTACCTAGTCCTCCATCGGGCGCCTCCCCAGGTGGCGGATAGGGGATGCTCACCAGATATGGTGGGTACCGGGGAAATAAAATACCCGGGGCGGACCAAAACTAGCACTGTTACGGGACACGACGGTCTATTAAAAAGGCAGCAGTTTTATCATTACCAGGTCTTGGCGTGGTGAAAATGACTCTGAAGCGGCAAAGTACTGCACACTAGAGAGCGGAGCTACAATAGAAAGAAACGGAATACTTACTGTACTATTTTATTTCCAAACGATCTAATGACCCTCACTCAGTCCGGGACACCTCTTAAGTGAGGAGAGGGTGCTAAGAATCCCCCCCGTTATCAAACACTAAAAATCTTGACATATAAACGAGTTGTAAGAATTGCGACATGGAATGTATGCGGCTTGTATGCTCCTGGTAAACTGGCCAATATCGAAGTAGAAATGCAGAGGCTGAATATAGATATTCTGGGTATCAGCGAGCTAAGGTGGCCTGGTACGGGTAGGCATCAAACCAGCAGAGGTTGTATGCCACTCGGGTGGCTCAGATCGGGACCATAGGTACGGCACAGCTATAATGCTGACAAATGACGTTGCAAAGTCAGTAATAGAATTTTTACCTCTGAGCGATCGGGTTATGCTGTACATTTCGCCTTACAAAGAAAGGCGAAATAACGGTGATAACTGGAGATATGAATGCTACGGTCGGAACAGGTGCGGAGAGCAACTTGATTGGCAACTTTGGTCTGGGCACAAGGAATGCGCGTGGTGATAGGCTGGTCCAGTTCTGTATAGAAAATAACTTTTTAGTTGCCAACACATTTTTCAAACTCCATCCAAGATGACTTTACATCAAAATGATTTTATCACGACTCCACCGGAATTTAAGAAATATATTAAATCGGTGAAGACCTATCCTGGTGCTGATATTAACAAATATTAAAAGAACTAGTACCAGTAAAAGAATCAATTTAGACAAACTGAAGGATCCTGACAGGGACATAGGAACTAAGTTGGAGAACGTGCCAATCTTAGATCCACCGGAGGTGGAACGTACTTGGACAGAATTCAAGACAGTTGTCACGGGAATACAAGAACACGATATCAGATGCGAGAAAAATGAGAAAAGAAAGGAGTGTACTTCCGAAATACTGGAACTCATGGCGGAAAGAAGAAGGAATAAAACAGCGCCTACAAAGTACAAAGCAATAAATGGAATAGTTCGAAAAAAAATGCAGAGAAGCAAAAGAATCTTAGCTCTGTCATAAATGTAAAGAAATAGAATCGTTTCAACAAAGACATGATACTTTTAACATACATCGAAAAGTTAAGGAAATGACGAATATACGTAAAAAATCTCCTGCAATAATCTTAAGAAACGAAAACAACGATGTTATTATAGGTATAGAAGCAAAGCTTAAAAGATGAAAACAGTACATAGAAGAACTATTTCACGATAACAGGCCTGAATTGCCTGCAACTATAGATTCGGCGCTCAACGAAGAAGGTTCAGCAATCACAAAAGTCATTCATGCCATAAAAGCAAGTAATTAAAGTGGTAGCAGATAAAGAAGGTAAAGGATTGGAGATATTGGCGTCACTATTTAACACTATTTGTAAAAATAACACCATACCTTCCGACTGGTTAAGATCCACTTTTATAACTCTGCCAAAAAAAAACAAAACGCCTCAAACTGCGACGACTACAGAATGATCAATCTCATGCCCCACATCCTTTAGATCTTTCTAAGATTAATACACACACGTATTTACAAAAAAAAATGTGACATCGGGGTGAACAGGACTCAATTTGGGTTTAGAAAGGGTCTTGGAACTCGCGAGGCACTTTTCTCCTTAAACGTGTTGACGCAAAGGTGCAGAGACATGAATGTTAACGTCTATGCTTGTTTTATCGACTACCGCAAAGCGTTCGATTATGTCAAACGTGATAAACTTATTGAAATTCTCAAGAAAACCGGCATCGATAGAGAAGAGATCAAAGTTATATCACAACTATACTGACACCAAACGGCAGAAGTTAGAATAGAGAACGAAACATCGGAATCTATTGCGATTGCGATAAGAAAGGGAGTTAGGCAGGGCTGTATCCGGTCACCACTGTTATTTAACATCTATTCTGAGTCTATATTCAGAGATGCCTTGAGTGACGATGTAAAGGGCGTTAAGCTAAATGGTGCAGTACAAACAACATTAGATATGCAGATGACACCGTAATGCTATCAGATAATATAAATTATCTACAGCTTATGATAGACCGGATAGTACAACATAGTGAGAGTTTTGGCCTCCAAATAAATATATCAAAAACTAAGATGCTTATATTCGCAAAAACCGAACTAAATGCTAACTTACTTATAAATGGAAAGATAGTAGAACAAGTTAAGGCCTTTAAATATTTGGGAACAATTATTAATAATTAACGCGACCAAAAGAGGGAGATCAGATCACGAATTTAGCAAGCAAGGAAAGCATTCAATTACAATGAGGAAATTCTTCACGAGGTCAGTCTAGAGCTTAGAATACGTATGATTAGGTGCTATATATTATCCGTGCTGCTTTATGGGTGTGAAGCATGGACTCTTGATTCAACTATGAAAAAAAAACCAGAGGCGTGAGATGTAGGAGAAATCCGTCGAAGATGGCGCACCTAAGGGGAAATCCCTATTATACGTTTATTTATAGATTTAGAAACCTTATATTTGGACAAAGTATGCATTAACATTTATACTATCGTCGTGATAAACAAAGTTTTATTAATTTTCAACATCTGCTTTTTGATGATTTTAAAAAAAAAATTTTGTCTTTGCGCCATCTTTTACGACCAGGCCGAAAAGATGGCGCATAGGGTGGGTGAAGATGGCGCATCATATTACTTCAAGAATTACGTGTTTTTGGGTAGGTATCTTAGGGGGTGCAATCGACATCTCTTTAAAAACTCAAAACAAATGTATTATCGGAAATGAACATAAACTCTAATTTTATTATTATAAATTAAAAATACTGCTGGGTTGATAACGACAACTGCCTATTGCCTGCAAAAATCACACATATAATTTTTTGGGCTCAGCTGGCCACTACATTGTTGATGTGACCAATCGCCACATGAAACACATCTATACCATACTTCTTCATTCTTTCCAAATTCTTCACAAATGTTACAGATGTTCGATTGCTCAGCCTCATCATCTTGAATATCATCGAGCTCATCCTCGTCACATAGATCTTTCTCATTCAAGCTTTCTTCACTGTCACTCTCTATGAATACTTGCCTTTTCACTTTCTTCTTGCCTTTTAAGTTTTTCGCTTTTGACTTCTTTTTTGATGTCTTCTTTAACTCTTTTTCTTCCAACATGGCTTTGAAGGGAGGAGGCGTTAACACCTCAGAATGTTGCTTTGTCCGACTGTTCTTTTTCTGATTTTTCTTTTTTTCTGGTTTCGGGCGCTGGAGAAATGTCTTCTACTCTCACAGGCGACTGGTTCTGAGTCCTCTCTTTCAGAGCGTGTTAAAGTCCGCTGCATGAGGGTTGAGGCGTAACTGGACGAGCATTTTCTTGGTCTGAGCCAGTTTCCAAATCCTTCTGGGCCGGGGTATTCATATCTTTTTGTCGATGAGTATCACCTACTTCGGTTTCCTCATGGAAGGTTACATTTTCGGCGGGATCAGAGTCATCTTCCGAAAATTTCTCTGGGTGTAAAGGATATATTCCTCCTGACCGAAAGCCTGAAATAGCTTTTTCATGTTCGCGGTATCGCAATAGGCCGAGTTGAAAACTTCAGCGAGATCGTAATGTGACAGCCTGAAATCATTTTCGCCAGAACTAAACTTCGTTTTAAAAAATACATTGCTGTGTCGAATGTAAGCTCGTTTGAGAGGACCGAAAAATGTGATATTTAATGGTTGCAGCCTGTGCGATGTGTGCGGAGGTAGACTGACCATAACTATAACATTTTTACGACAACATTCATAAATTTTAAGTGAGATGTGGCTGCAGTGGTTGTCTAAAACTAGCAGTGCAGGATTCTCTTCATGTGATGCAACTTTTTTTTGAAAATGCTTTAACCATTGCATGAAGATTTCTTCATTACTCCAACCGTTTTTAGTGCACGTGTAAACCGCCTCCCTGAGACCATTCTTCTCCAACATTGGAGACATCCTTATTCTTGGAAAAATGAAAAGCGGTGGGATGTATATACCGCTAGCACTCATAGCGCATATTACAGTGACATTCTTGCCTCGTTCCCACGAAGAAACAACTCCGAATTGTTTGACTCCCTTCGGACCAAGTCGCTTTACACTTTCATTGGGAACGGTAGATATACCTGCTTCATCAACATTGAAAATCCGGTCTAAAGTAAAGTGGTACCTTGACATCATTTTTTCCAAGTTGACAAAAAAGCGGCTCACTTCATCTTTGTTAAATGCGGTGATTCTGTTTACACTCGTCGCTTCCGACGTCCGCAAACTTATTTGTGGATTACGACGTATGAATCCTGCGTACCAATCCTTCCCAGCGACTTTCTTTTCCTTACTAAAATTGTGTTTCACATTATTGGCCTCGGCGTAATTGTAAGCTAAGGATCGCAGCTCGACAGTTGTCAGCCCAAAAAATAATTTTCCCAACTTGATAACATGTCTAGCCAGTTCTGCCTCCTGATCGCGAGTAAAAATTGTAGCTCTGCCCAGAGAAGATGACTTTAGTTCTCGGAGATTTTTCCGAATTTTCAATTGTCGCCGAAGTGTTGATTCCGGAATATTCAATCTTCTCCCTGTGCATCTGATGCCGCTGCTTTCGTTGATGATAGCGTCTAATGCTGCATTTAGGGTCTCTTCCGTGAATGATATTATTTGGGTTTTCGCGTATATTTCCCATCTGAAACAACATAATGAAAGGGATAAAAGATCAGGTTTGCCGCTAAGTTGCCGCATTTGCGGATAAGATGCCGCATTTGCAGATAAGATGCCGCACTGCGCCGTCGTTGGCAACATAAACATTTGATCAAACTCAATAAAATATTTTTTGGAATTTTTGCAGACATCAAAAGGTGCTCATATATAAATAGATCCCTAATACCTTAACATACAGCAAGAAGAGTTTAAAAACTTGAAATTTGAGGTACTTACGGCTTAAGTTTCAGCACGTCAAAATTGCATCAGAATCAGCCAAAGCGCATAAAGCGTAACTGACACACTAACTGTAGCGGTGGCTCTATCTAACGTTACCGACTGCATATGGGCAGTATATAATTGGCGGAAAATATGAAACGGTGCTCGTAGAATTTAAAATAGATGAGCAATTGAGGTGCGCCATCTTTGCTGCTGCGCCATCTTCGACGGATTTTCCCTACCTATATCGACGCATACTGAAAATATCGTGGGTGCAGAAAGTGACAAATGTGGAAGTGCTTGCCCGGATGAGAAAGCCGTTGGAACTTCTAGTTACAATCAAGAAAATAAAAACAGAATACATAGGGCATGTAATGGGAGGAGAAAAGTATGAGCTCCTCAGACTAATAAGTGAGGGCAAAATTCAAGGCAAGAGATCGGTTGGAAGAAGGCAAAACTCTTGGTTAAAGGATCTGAAGAGATGGTTTGGATGCACATCGACAGATATCTTTAGAGCTTCAACTTCAAAAATTATGATTGCCAGATGGATCGCCAACCTTCGTGCGGAGGCGGCGGGTTAAGAAGAAGGAGAATTTATTATTTGCTAACAACGCCCATTAGAACCCAATACGGCCTACGTATTGGGTTCGGCTATTCACTATTAGATGTTGAATTATTTTAAGATTTTTGATGCAACATCAATGAAAAATGTTCTGCAAAATTTGAAACGTGTGCTCCTTATGATTTCTTTAAATGTTTAATTCCATTTATTATACATGAATTGATATATGCACCTATTGTACTGTAGCTTCTAGCACAGATTAACCTATTCTGTGCTTCTACTATAGGCGGAGATGTAATGCTTTACGCTACGACAAATGTGTCATGCGGATTTATGAACGTTTAGAATGCTTTAAAAACATTTAAAATCAACTGCAGTCCTTCTTACCATCAGAAATTAATTTGAAAAGTTGCTCAACTACTGCTAAAATACACCTTCAAAATTGTACCTTTGACGCGATCGGTACTTAACAGTTCATTTCCCATTCAATCAGTCGAATAAAAACCCGACTGACTAGAACTTAGTTTTGCTGCTGAAACTAATCTATTTCTAAGTTTAACTGATTACATTTATCTCCAAACAAGTGCGTCGAGCAGAACACTATTTATTGCAAAGGTTTTTTGTTTGATTCGATCCGAAAGGCGATTGAATCACAGGCTAGACTCTAACCTGGTCTATTTGCTTGC
Organism: Pissodes strobi; assembly: GCA_016904865.1. Taxonomy (NCBI): domain Eukaryota; kingdom Metazoa; phylum Arthropoda; class Insecta; order Coleoptera; family Curculionidae; genus Pissodes; species Pissodes strobi. The sequence continues at coordinate 96,648 of MU184669.1, read as the reverse complement.
ATTTACGTATTTAACAAATCCTATGTGATTTATATAGCGGCAAAAAAGTCCATCGACCTAGTTACAAAGTTCTTGCTCTCTGCCACTGATGACCTTTCACTCTTGTACCAGACCAGTCAGCCAGCAGGAACCGCCAACTATGTTTAGCGGTTTCCGATCCTCCTACTTTCGATGCCGGTTTTATCAAGTCTTGTGTACAATACACGAACGTAGTCTTGAGCCGCGGTCGCATGAAAAGACGCACGTCTCGTGACATTTGAATCGGAAGGCATGTATCGTTTCTGCGGGAATTGATGCGAAGCGTCGCGTCGCGTCTTAGAAATAGAGCGCCCAAAATTGAAAAGTTTGTAAGTGCATTTCTATCTGAAAGTTTGATGTGAATGGGAGAAAAATTCAGTGTTATCAGTTATTGGTAATTATGACGTGATTCTGGTCAAGAAGAAGAAGCAACATTTTAGCAGACCTTCAAGACCAGTAAGTTAAATATTTGAAAAGGATTATTATAACATTTCTTTTTTATTAAAGCACCATATCTTGACCAATTGATATTTTAGTTATTAGGTTTAGAGCGATGTTTAAATTTGCAAACTTATAATATAATATTTTTCAGAAAAAACAATAAATAGGTACTTATTGTTTTTTGAAAGGCGCTCTCGTGTTTTTTTAGCTTTCGGTAGATATCTATTGTTTCCTGAAATATATAGCGTTTTATAGGATTAGCTCCACAGCCGCTTTCAAATTATATTAGAATATATTTTCTAATGTTATTTTACTATTCCTTGTTTTGAAATTCATAATAAAACATCGTCCTCAAGGTTAGCAACCAACACCTCTGTTTTTCTTACAAGACCAATGAATCATTGTCAGCTACTTTCCATGCTGATTTAGAGGCAGAAAAGTTTGAATTTATTAAATATATTAAAATAATTCGACTATTTATCCAAGGTCTTTTTTATAAGTAAAGCATCAAAATATTTATTTGCGTTGTTTTCCAGCCGTTTTCCAAATAGAACGACTCATTTTACTGGATAACCATGACAGTAAATATTTATGACAACCTAACCGAAAAGAAACACATGACAACGTCAATTTTTGCAATAGCTTTAGGTTTCAAAACAACGAGTGATAGAATAACACAAATAAATACGTTAATATAATTTAGATATAACTGAAAATACTAGATGTTCAATGCATCACAATAATCTATAAAAAAATCCTAGTGTTAAGGATGTTCAATTATTTTTTTATTGGATTTTCTGATGGTTCAGGACAAAAATACTAAAAGTTTGGTTTTTAAACTTAATAAGGAAGATATAGCTGCTAATCAAAAAGGCTAGGAAGACACCTTCCTAGTACAGAAATAACGACATCGAGGTACCCGAGGCATGTTGTCTGACCTGTGATGTAAATTAATGTACCCCCGCAATCTCAAAGTGGACAAATGTGCTGAGGAGCGTTCTGAATGTTAAGAAATAAGTAGAGTGGGTAGTAAATTGTAATAAAGAGTTAATGGAAATCTTACAAAGGAAAAACAGAATAAAAACTTATTTGAAACGCGAACATTGAAAACGACGACTTCATCTGGCGTCACACAGTGTATCAACAACGTCAACTTTTAGGGATGGTGAATATAAACGATATGCAAATCGATATTCAGGCAAGGTTGCCAATAAACATTTAATATAAAGGTTAGTATTTTAACACCGTCCCTCAAACTTGACTGAATACAACAATGTTTAAACAAATTCAACCAACTTTAACATTCTCACAAAGTTCAAAATCTTTTCATTGCCTAAGCTCTGTGAAAACGTCAGCAAGTTGCTCAATCGTATTCACATATCTTACATCGATAATATTCTTTGACACAAGATCAAGTACAAAATGAAGTTTAACTTCAATGTGTTTACATCTCTTATTATTTTCAAAATTCTGCAACAGTTTAATAGTACTTTGGTTGTCTTCACACAAAACTATGGGTAAGGTGTAATATATTTTTAAAGCATCCAAAATATTTTTGATATTTAAAAGCTCACAACTTGCCACACAAAGGGCGACAAACTCCGATTCGGTACTCGAAAGAGTAACAAGATTCTGTTTCTTAGAAGACCAGGTAATGAGATTATCAAACAGTTGAAAGCAGAATCCACTAATGGACTTTCTATCTAAAGACTCATTCGCCCAATCAGCGTCTGTGTATCCAACCAACTGCTCATTACTACAATGAAAATATAATTTAAAGTCTATAGTGAATTTTAAATATTTTAACACTCTTAGTAGTGCTTAAAAGGCTCGTCAGATGCAGAATCTTGAAACCTAGAAAAGTAGCTTACACATTAGCAAATATCAGGCCTAGTGCCCATCATTACATACATCAAAGATCCTAAAAGTTCTTTATAAAGTAAAGAGGTTTTAAGATCTTCATCTAACTTTCTGTTTAAAGATAAGGTTTTTTCAATAGGCGTCTTAACCTTTTTACAGTCCTCAGTATTAAATCGCTTTATTACATTTTCAATAAGACACTTTTGGTCAATAGATATAAACTTAGTTTTAAAGTCTCTTTTCACTTGAATACCTAAAAAGTTCTTGATATCATCCATGTCCTTCATTTTAAAAGTTTCACATAGTTTACTTTTCACATAAGACAAAAAATCTAAATTATTGCTAGCAAGCAAAATATCATCTACATAGAGTAGAAGATAGCATCTAATGTCTTGATCAAAAAATGTACGCAAACAATAATCCGACTTTGATCGAGCAAAATTGATACTAATCATGAAAGAATTTAACCGCTCATTCCAAATTTTGGGTGCTTGTTTCAAGCCGTATATTGATTTATTCAACAAACACACCTTTTTATTCAGATCACTCTCATTCGTAACATTCATTCCATCAGATATTTTCATGTACACTTTTTCATTTATCACACCGTTCAAGAATACGTTCTTTACATCTAACTGCGGCAAAAACAAGTCTTTGTTAACACAAACCGATAATAATATTCTGAAAGTTGATAGCCTTGCAACAGGGGCATATATTTGTGAAAAAATTAAACTGTCTTGTTCATATTCCCTCGCTACTAAACGCGCCTTATAATTTTTCTTACCATTTTCTTCTTTTGTTCTGAATACCCACCTATTGCTGATAATAGCTTCATTTTTGGGATAATCAACCAACTGCCATGCCTCGTTATCATGTAGAGCTTTTAACTCCTCATCTACAGCCTTTTCCCACATATTCACATCGATACTATGAACAGCCTCTTGATAAGACTTAGGGAAGTTAGAATATTCACATAGTAAAGCCATGCATGTGCCGAAGGTTCCAAACCCCAACGTAATAGTAAAGCCAAACAACGAAGGTCAACTTCATAATCATCAAGATAAACAGGTAGTTGTTTGTTTCTTTTTGGCCTGTCACTTCTTTGTCCTACATGTTCTTCATCCTTTGTCTCCTCTATTTCCTGCTTCGCTTCATTTTCTTCAGTATCTCTAACTTTCTCGTATGTATCCTTTTCATTTTTCTTTTCTTCATCATCATCATTTCTTCTCATACTCACTATTTCGTCTGAAAACCTCTGTTCATCAAATACTACATTTCTACTGTGTATAATTCTATTTTCTTCCCTGTTCTATAATCTGTAACCATTTCCGTATACCCTACAAATCTACACTTTAAACCTTGTTATTCAATTTACGCCAATTTACTACGCAATGAATCAGGCACTCTCGCATAACATACACATCCAAACACACGCATATTACATACATTTGGCTTCCTACCCAACCACAACTCGAAAGGAGTTTTATCTTTAATATGGCATGACTCTGTCCTATTTGTGATGTACGCAGCAGTCAAAACTGCTTCTTGTCAAAATTATTTCGATAAACCTGCCTGCGCATCATAGCCCTAGCTTTATTCATCAAGGTTTGGTTCATGCGCTCGGCAATACCATTCATTTGGGGAGTATAAGGAGGGACATACATAATTTGAATACCTTTTTGACCACAGTATTCCTTAAATGACCAAATAAAAAATTATGTTAAACATTTGTAAAGGTAAGTTGGTAAGTAAATTTAACTACTTTTATGTTTTAATTTACCCAAAAGCCTTAAAGTATTCACAGTTACAAAATTTCTGAAGTCGAACAAACTAATGACTCAATAATTATTTCGAGACCGAGAGTCTCGATATCCTAGTCTCGGTCTCCGTCTTGGTCTCGGTCTAGGTATCAAATTTCTTGTCTCGGTCTAGGTATCAAATTTCTTGTCTCGGTTTTGGTCTCGGTCTCGACATCAAGACCGAGACCGAGACTAGTCTCGTGGTCTCGCGAACGCTTACCGAGTCACCTTTACATCGCCACCATTGACTGAACAAAAAGCAACACCATTTTCTGAATTTGATATTCATCTTCAGGGTTCTTCTTAGAATAATGGGCCTGAGCACTGTAGGGCTTTTTATTCTTGCACTGGGATGTCTTGTGTCCAAACCTGTTACGAGTAGAACATTTTAACCCACAGGTATTTTACAAATGGCCAATTTTACCACATTTATAGCACTTCAAGTTTCCTTTTGTAGCAGCAGACGATGTTGATACCTCACTTCCAACTTTATTAGTTTCTCTTTTGTTTACTTTTCTAACTGCCTTTTCTTTACCATTTCTAAACTTAAATCATATTCTGCTACTGTTCTAATCGCTGTTACTATATTTTCATAATCTTTGGGCATAGACAATAATAAAAAGCATGCAATGTTAGAATCTGTAAAATTAGTGCAAACCTTTAAGCTCCCTCAAAATCTTATCATACTTTCCAAAACGCAGTTGCAAATCTTCAAATGGGTTATACCTTAGCCTTACTAATTCCTTCAGTAAATAAAACTTTGAGCAAAATCCCTTTTTAGCAAACACAGATTCTAATTTATTAATCAGTCCTCTTGCAGTCGTCAGATCTTTTATATAAACTAAGTGAGAGTTTGCCACACATTGAACAACAATATTTCGGGCTTTGTTGTAGCTGACTCCGCAACTAGTTCTAACATACTGTCGACATCCATCGCTGTTAAAACAGTTGTCGAAATTATTTCATTTAAAAGGAACAATTCCATATTTATTCTCACCACATTCGGACTGAAAACTACTCATTTAAAAAAAAATAAATCACAACTCTGTTCGGATACTTGAACCAAACTAAAAACGTCCGATCGGTCAGTGCGACAGCCACTTCCTTTCCTTCACTTTGTTCAGTTCCCCTCAGCTCACCTTACTTTCTGTTTTCCTTTATTTTTCTTCACTGCACAACAACTGGGCCCATAACCAATGTTAAGAAATAAGTAGAGTGGGCAGTAAATTGTAATAAATATTTATTGGAAATCTTACAAATCTTACAATGGAAAAACAGAATAAAAACTTATTTGAAACGCGAACATTGAATAACTCAATAGGTCCATGAAATAGGTATGCTTTATCCTCTTCAGCAATGTCGTGAGTCTTAGGCCAAGTAAAAAAGTTGTTCACATTTTAAAAAATTCAGTCGGTATTTGTAGTTTTCTCTTTCAATACATCTGCCAATATACCACTTGTGTTCATAGCGACAGCGTAATATTTCTTTCTCCATTATGAATTCCCAGATGATACCATTTTAATTATCTTCTTCACTTGAGGTTTCTAAATGCATTCCGTCATCTGAAGAATCGCCAACTAGATGCATTACTCACACTTCATCCTCAGATGTAGATGTACAGTCTGTCCCTATAAAATTTTCAAAATCCTTCTTCTTTATCTCTTTTATCTCTTTTTTAGAATTTCTAGGTTTTGATGCGCTTAGCTGGACTGAATTTAGGCAAAGTTCTATAGCTGGAATAAAATCTTCGGAGTCTGCCTGCACTTATTCTGCCCAAAGGCTCATTTAGAAGACAACAAAACGAGTTTTTAATTATGACATATTTTTCCTTTAGCTTGACCCTAACATAAGGGGATTTTTCTGTAATATCATCTTCGAAGACCCAATTTATTAGGGAAATCTTTTAAATCCATTTCCTCTTCAGGCGGAATAATGTTTTCTCTCGTGTTATCTTGAGCCATAGCGTCATCAGTAAGGTTTTCAAGTTCATCTGATATTTCGTCTATTTCAGTTTCATTAAAATATATATATGTATTAAGATTCATTAAAATCGGCACATGTTGTACCCTCCATGCTATTTAAATTTTGTGAATTTTAAAATTGTTCATTTTATCTTGGAAATTGTTAAAGGAATTCATTTACATCTTACCATCATAAAAATAAATTTTTGAAAAACATAAAGGTGGTAAAAAAAATATTAAAAAAAAATCTCGTTTGGGGGCCCGATATCTCGAAAACTAAGAATATTGTTTTTTTTCATAAAGAACTTTTTTGTTTGTCTCCGTATCCTCTATTCAAAATTTGATGTCGCTCCGAAAAAAAAAACCAGTAGGCTCCTCCGGTAGGTTCCAGTAAGTTCCGGCTCCGGCTCCGGATCCGCTCCTATTGGTCAAAATAAAGGTAAGGTCTATATAAAAATACTATTTCGTCCGTTTGCTGATATTTGTATATTTACTACCGGAGCCAACCGATTAAAAACCGCACGGGAACCTATTTTTCGAATAGCTTTTACCGATTTGGGTTCCATTCTGGGGTTATTATTTAAGGGCCAAATGAAAATTGTGGATAGTTTTGAAATTTCGATATCGAAAAATCAAGGTTCCCCTAGACTCCTGCCGCGGAACCTAACGGCGGTAGGTTTTCGAACTCGGGTCCGTCTTTAACCCCTTACCGCAAATTTCAGCCCTCCATCAGGTCGAACGATACCAAGCCAAAGCTCCCTATTTAGTGGCCCCTAGGAGACTTAGGGCACTTGAATTTTTTGAGAGTTCCGACCGGTCCCCTCCGTCCCTGCACTGAATAGGAACTCGATAGCTCGGCATTTACCTAAAAACAACCGTCGAAAACCCCCTCAACTCAATTTTCAGCGGAATATCTCCGAGAAATATTTTGGCCGCCTAAATAGGCGCCGGTAGGCTCCCAAAATGTTTTCTCGTTTAAATCGCTCCGGCCCGAACTACTACACCGACGCGACGATCATCGATTTCGACTCAAAAAAAGCCTTTTTTTCGTCTGGAGCCTATCCGGTAGACTCCACGGTCCCCTACTATCCAGGTTCGTTTTTTTTACCCCGAAAACCGCCGAGTATCATATTTTACCTAAATCCAAGCTGTCTCGTGTTCAGTCTATGCCCAGGTCACGTTCCCGCTTAACTAAATATATTAACCACTAAATTATTGAACTTTGCCATATTTTAAGCGACTATGCATCTCCCACGTTAGGTCGTTTGCAACTGCTCCAATGAAGAACTATTGAATAACTTGATTGACCAAGTAGCAATAAATAGGATCTCCCCAAAGAAAAACACATACACGCACATATGTGCTATCCTTCAAAACCCACACCCTCCCATCCATAGTTTTTGCAGCTTGGTATTCACGTAGAGTCTGCCTTCACATTCCTTTTTTACAACATATGAAGAATACACGGGAATAACCCGCTTTGTCCATTTAGACAAAAGCTGAGAAAATGCATTTTTAGTGTTAGAATCTAATTTGTAAAACCCATTTTTTGGAGATATTTAATTTTCTATGATGCCTAATTGAAATATAGGTTTAAACAACAGTTCTATAGTAATTAAAATATTAGCTATATCTAGTGTTTTGAATTTTTGGAAAAAGTAAAAACAAATTAAAAAAAAATTTTGGTGTGTGCTTAAGACCGCATGACAGAAGTAAGAACTTCAATAAGGGGGGTCATCGTTTGTCAGAATTTCGATCCGAGCCTTCGTTGCAGAGACACGGGCGAAAAACGGTTTTCCCCTCAAAATTCCCCCTTAAATTAGAGCCCCGGTCTCCCCGTATGGCCTAAGGTGGCCCCCCATAGGGCGCACCTATCATAAAAATTTCGCCCCCGTACCTCTTCCCGTTCTCCCGAAATTAATTATTTAAGTTTTTTCCTTCTCCCCCCTCTCCTGGCCAAAAGGGGGTAGGTAAGGGGTCCCGTTTTCGTCCAGGATCTTCTTTTTACCCCGGCTACATCCCCTGAAAATTTCAGTCCTCTACCTATACGGGAACATGCCAGTATAAGGAGCGTTACGTTACATATCCGAGCATGACGCGTGGCACGTGATGCGTGACGCGTGAAGGCTCGGTCTCATTCAACCCCCACAAGTAAAAAATTGCAAAATGCGCCTAAAGAAGTTTTCACTTCAATAACGATTTATTCTGAGTGCCTTCTTCCCCCTCCCCTGGCTAAACTAAGGGAGGTACAGGGTCCCGCTTTCGGCCAGGATCTTCTTTTTACCCCGGCTACATCCCCTTAAAATTTTGGCCCTCTACCTATACGGGAACATGCCAGTATAAGGAGCGTTACGTTACATATCCGAGCATGACGCGTGATGCGTGACGCGTGACGGCTCGGTCTCATTCAACCCCCACAAAAAAATAATTGCAAAACGCGCCTAAAGAAGTTTTCACTTCAAAAAACAGGGAAATAACCAGTGATGTCCATAAAGAAATTGCTTAGAATCATTACAATAAGTCACCATTTTTTTCTTTCTTTTCTGAATAAAGCAAAAGTTAGGGACATGCTCTATAAACTTTCTATTCAAAAATAAGAACACACAAAAGTAATTAAAATATTCCTTCTCCTCAAGCGCCAAATCTTCAAAAACCTGGCCGTCCTGAATGTCCATAATGCTTAGTATGTTTTGAAGTGAAAACTTCTTTAGGCGCGTTTTGCGTTTTTTTCCTGGGTATTAAATTCAGTAAAACCGTCACGCGTCACGCTCGGAGCCGTCACGCTAGGATATGTATGGCATGTTCCCGTATAGGTAGAGGGCTGAAATTGTCAGGGGATGTAGGCGGGGTAAAAAGAAGATCCTGGACGAAAACGGGACCCCGTACCCCCGTACCCTCCCCCCGGTTTGGCCAGTTAAATAATTAATTTCGGGAGAACGGCAAGAGGTAAAACGTCGAAATTTGTATGGTATGTGTCCACCTTAGACCATACAGGGGGGAACGGGGCTCTAATTTAAAGGGAGATTTTGGGGAAAACCCATTTTTTCGCCCGTATCTCTGTAACGATCGAAATTCTGACAAACGATGACCCCGCTTGTTGAAGTTTTCACTTCTATCGTGTGGCACACACAATTTTTTTTATTATTAGTAATTATTGGGATCAGGCCTAAAAATAAAAAATAATATTAAAAAAAAATGTAGTGTGCTTAAGACCACACGACAGAAGTGAAAACTTCAACAAGCGGGGTCATCGTTTGTCAGAATTTCGATCTGAGCCTTCGTTGCAGAGATACGGGCGAAAAACGGTTTTTCCCCCAAAAGCCCCCCCTTAAATTAGAGCCCCGTTCCCCACTAGCTTCCCCAGCTGTGGCTATAAAAATTCCGACCTCGTACCTCTTCCCGTTCTCCCGAAATTAATTATTTAAGTTTTTCCTTCTCCCTCATCATCTGTCCAAACGGGGGGTCCCGTTTTCGTCCGTCCAGGATCTTCTTTTTACTCCGGCTACATCCCCTGAAAATTTCAGTCCTCTACCTATACGGGAACATGCCATAAATATTCGAGCGTGACGCGTCACGCCTAATATCACTCATTCCTCTATGTCTTAAACTACAACTCATTAACTAAACACCACAAAACACATAATCTAACTCTGACCAAAAAAAAACGAACACACCGCTCAACTGTTTGCAATAAACTAAAACTAATTAAATTACGCCGTGCTTCTACACCACTTGACACTGGACATAACTGGTTTTTCCCAAGTACGCGTGGACTACTCGGGTTTTTCCCGTGTAGGGCAAATAAAATATCTGTAATAGCTCTGCGACTAAGTTTCTTTTTGCCCTGTTTCATGGTGACTCGTGCAGTACTAAGAAATACCTACAAAATGGCGTCAATAACTCAAATTTGATAAAAATGTGACATAGCTGGTTTTTCCCGTGTAGTCTTCATATGTACTAATCCCTAATCCCAATTGGTAAAACTGTTATCATTCTCAACAAACGACTTATCCATATACATATTACTATATGGTCACCCGCCTATTCCACAATCTCATTCCTCTTCCTCATCTACACTTCTTCCATCACCAAGCTCAAGTAGAGGAGTTAGAGGAGAACTAGAACTTTGTTGTTCAACAGCACATTGAACATGAGAGTTCTAGTTCTCCTCTTACTCCTCTTACCAATAGCTCCTATATACCCGTTGCAACAGCACCTCTTCCTTCACCCTCAAATACTGGCGATGTTAATTTCCAATTAGCTTTCAGCAATAATCAACCTACTAGCCTTATACACAGCTCTTACTTGCTTGCTGCATCAACACCTCTTCAACCCGCTGATATCGCTGATATTCGAAATATGCTGGCATATTTTTCACCGTAAAATGCTAATTATTTAAATGATCTTTGTGGAAATATCAGAGGTGCACTTAAAACCCCTTATGCCTCTCTTGTGTTCATACCTTACATTCAGAATTACCATGCACGGAAAAGTCAATTTGTATGAATTGTAATAAAAATTGCTCAGCAAGATACAAAGGATACCCATCCTATAAGGAAGAATTTGAAATACAAAAGAGTAGATCTGCAAAGATAATATCTCACCTGCAGAGAAAATCTGAGGATATCGTTACTGATCAAAATTCTAAAAGGCTGTTTCCTAAAACTAAAATCAAACGATAAACAACTGTTGTCAGCTTTCCCTTAAAATGCTTAGATTTCTCTATTAAGTTGGAATCTCAATGGATTCTCGGCCAGAAACAAATAACTTCAATACCTAATATCCATATACAAACCCTCACATAGACCTTGAAGCCTGTGCCATCTCCACCTGCCTAACTATATGCACTATATATTATTATATCCCACCTTCTGACAATGTAAATAAAAAACAATTAAATAAAATTATAGATCAGTTACCCAACCCATTTATTTTATTAGGTGATTTTAAAGCTCACAATCCCTTATGGGGCTCACCGTAGCGTGGGGCTACTAGGAGACATTGAAGAAACAATAAACAATTATTACCTAACAATACTTAATCACATATGTCCCACATATATAAGCTCATCTTCAGGTAATCCATCCTATATAAACCTTACAATATGTAGCCTCACCATCTCCAACATCTTTCAGTGGGATATACTTTCGGATATTCTACACTCACGTAACCACTTCCCGATTATTATCAGAGGCCACAGCTCATTGGAATCCGCTCCTATATACACACCAAAATGTCTCTGTGCAAGACATTATTTAAATCTCATCCTATAGTTTTGACCAACCTGACAAATATTTGATAGAACTCATAAGCGAAACAAATCAAGCTGCATCATTATCCATTCCTAAATACCAACCATTAACAAATAAACCTCCAGTTCCTTGGTGGACTTCAGACTGTACTGCTGCTATTCGACATACAAATAAAGCCTTTAATCTATTCAAGACGAAACCCACCGAAATAAACTTTATTAACTTCTAAAGACATAGAGCACTAGCTAAAAGAATAATGTAAAATGCAAGAATCTCAGCCTGACAATCCTCAAAGTCAAATATTATGTTGGGGTTTGGAACCTTCGGCAACATGCACTAAAACGGAGTTTTATCCACAATACCGAAACAGAATTATTGCACTCGACGCGCGTTTCGCTAACCATGTTAGCATCATCAGTCAAAGTCAAAGTCAAGTATGCTTTATTGCCACAGATAAATTCAAATAAATTTTATGGACAAAGCTAACTAAAATAAATAAACTAACCATAATAGGGCAAATACAAAACAAAACAAAACTTAATATATACAATAATATATACGATAAAAATAGAACAAGCAATTTTCAAATTGAAATTGGTCACGATTTAACAAAAAAACTATATTACAGAACATCATAAGCAGTTGAACTAGATCCACAGGAAGTACACAAAACATAGGGTAAAGAAACCCAGTGTTATCAAAATATTAAACATACATTATAACGAAACGTGCTGTTTGAAAAAATAAGGAAGGTCATGTCGGTGAACTTGACTCAGGCAAAACGCAAATGCTGCAGAGTTGAAAATACCGAGGAAAAGTAAACAAAACATGACTAAAATTGATAGCTAGGTATTTAATTTTGTGCAATTCCTGTATATCCGAATAATCACTAATTCGTCAAAAAGATAATCCTATACCTATTATAAAAAATATATATAATATAAAAAAAAAATCACCGCCGCACATGAAGCCCAAGAAAATTAATGGAGGAAAAAATAAAATCTTATTCGCGCAAAACTCATTTATAGAATAATAAGGTCTTTCTAGTAGGTAAGCCTTCGTTTTTTCACGAAATTTAGCAAATGTAGGGATGGATTTAAGATGTAGCGGGAGTGTATTGTATAACTTCTTGGAATTATAAAGAATAGAATTTTTTGTTAATTCAGAGGAGGGAAAAGGAAGGTAGATGTCCTGACTCGAATTTCTTGTTGAGTACTCATGTTGTGGCCTTTCGGGAAATATGGTTCGATATTTGCGTATTAAACAAGTTGTTTCTAAAATAAACAAAGCAGGAAGCGTAAGAATTTTATATTTTTTAAAGTAGTATTCGCAATGAGCTCTGCCATTAAGACCAAATAAATAACGAATTGTTCTCTTTTGAAGTCTGAAAATGGTACGAAATTGCTCGGTGTTACAGCAGCCCCAAAAGGGAAGGCTGTAGCGAAGATGAGATTCAAACAAAGAGAAGTAAGTGAGCCTGGCAGTAGACAGATTTAGTTCCTTCGAAACCGATCGAATTGCGAAGCAGGCAGAAGAAAGCTTTTTTGTTAAAGAATCAATATGTGCGGACCACTTAAGGTTGGCACTAATACTCAAACCTAGGAATGTAGCCGAGTCAACGTATTTAATATTGCTGTTGTGCAGTAGCAAAGCTTGTTGTATAAGATAAGGCTACCGTTTTATCAACGTTGGAACACAGCCAATTTGAGTCAGACCATGTTTTGATTGTGACGAGATCGCTGGAGATATTAGAGTGTAGGGAGAAAGTATTAGAATCACTCCAAGTTATGCTTGTGTCGTCAGCAAAGAGATAAATTTTACCATTGATTTTTAGGTATGTAATGTCATTAATATATATTAGAAAAAGGATAGGCCCAAGAACAGAGCCCTGTGGAACTCCACTGGTAATTAATCTGCAATCAGAATCAGAACCGTTCGCTCTAACAAACTGCTGTCTATTTTCAAGATAAGATTGGAACCAGTTCGAAGGAATACCACGGATTCCATAAAAATTTAGTTTTCTTAACAAGATGTCATGACACACACAGTCAAACGCTTTAGCGTAATCACAGAAGACTGTAGCAGTAGGGAGATTGTTGTTAAGGGATGAGTAGACATCGTGAAGCAACGAGAACATGGCGTCATTTGTACACTTGTTTGGTAAAAATCCGAACTGTTCCGGGGACACTATGCCATGTCTAAGGAGAAATGGCATGAGGCGATTTTTTAATAACTTTTCAATGATTTTAGAGAGTACAGGCAACAGAGCAATTGGACGATAATTGCATAAGACATCCTTTTCACCTCCCTTATGAAGAGGAATAATTATCGCAGTTTTGAGGCATTCGGGAAAACACCTTTCGTGAAGGACGCATTAATTAAGGAAGCTAGGACATCCAGAATTGGAAGTGGGAGGTTCAAGAAAATTTTAATTGACAGATTATCAGTGCTACAAGCTGAATTACTCTTTATGCTGCCCATTACCTGAAGAAGTTCAAGGCTGGTCACAGGGCTTAGGAAAAAACTATCAGCGACTTTTTTAGAAGGAGGAAGAAACGAGAGAGGGTCGAGAGAAGGAGAAATACCAGAGGTAACATTTTTGCTCACGTTGACAAAATATTCGTTCAAATCATTTGGTTTTGGCATGCTCCGATTCGCGGAATTTGTTTTGCCTCTAAGATCGTTAATAATGGACCAGGCCTCCTTGGATACGTTTTTAGCAGTTGATAAACGATTTTGATAATATAGTTTCTTTGCTGTCTTGATAAGTTTTAGGTAGATCTTCCTATAATTCGAAATGAATTCAAGAACTTGAGTGGAGTTAGTGATTTTTTTATGTATGAGAGGGAACGCATATTTTTTGCAGATATGCGTAAGCCTTTCGTAGTCAATGGTTTGTGATGTTTAGGTTTAATGGATTTAAGCGGGAAGGCTTTATTGAATGCATTTATAATTTTATTTAAGAAACCACTAAAGTGAGAATCAAGTTCACCTGATTCAAAATTCCAGTTGGTCTTTAGGCAAAGGTTACGAAAGGATGAAAAATTGGAGGCTGAGAAGATTCTACCTAGGTGGCGAGTTTTTTTTTGAGGGCCTATAAGAAGTATTGAATTTGGAGATTACTGCCTCATGATCTGAGAGACCCACGCTAGTTACTGTCGATTGGACATCAGTTGAAGGAAAGTCGGACACTACATAGTCAATGATAGAAGAGGAATTGTTAGAAATCCGAGTTGGTGAGGTTACATGCATTGAAAGACCAAAAGAGTCAAAAATTGAAATTAATGATTTTTGGGCAGCACAAGCGGTAGCGTAGTCAATATTTAAATCACCGCACAAAATTTTCTTGCCTTTCACCGGCAGACCATCTAACAAGCTTAGCAGGTTATCAAAGAACAATTGCACATCGGAATTTGGCGCTCTATATATACAAATTACGTGTAAATCAAGGTTCTTATTGTATACAATGGAAAATTCAAAGTAGTTATCCGATTGGAGATGATCAAATTTAGTTACAGGTAAAAAGTCCTCACTCAAGGAAAGAATCAGTGTTCCACCATGAGCCGAGTTTTTCCAATTATATCTGGCTATTGTGGAGTACTTTTCAACATAAAGCGGTTCAGTCTCACTCAGCCAGTGCTCTGTAATTGCAACTAGTTGGGGGAACCCTGATTCCTCCTAAAACAAAAACAATTCATCAGTCTTATTTCGCAATGAGGCAACATTAATAAGAACCATACTAAGCCTGGCGTCAGGATTAGTGGAATCTAGTCGCTCAGGACACGTCAAGCTGCTTAAAAATTTTTCTTCGGGGAGCCGCTGGAGAAGTATTTTTGGTGACCCTCTCTGGACTTCTGAAGCTGAATCGTCCTCTCGGAAACAACATGGGATCTGTAGGAACAAAGATCTTCTTCCATGAAAGTCGTGGTAGACCTTACGTAAAATGTCATCCTGGATTGGCAGTCCTTCAGATGCTAGGAATAATCTGATGCTTATGTTGGTACTAAAACTTTTCCTACAATACACCCAGTAAAGAACTATTAACTAGCACCACCAAAATGTGTTTGCCATCTTCCTGGTCTTGTTCATGATAATGAATTGATGACAGACAGAGAAAATCTGAGCAATATTTCGCTACGCATTTCTATAATAAATCAAATCAACTCCTCTTATAACCCAATCTTTTACAAATAGAAAATCAACTATAAAAGAGAATCTTTCAACTTTGATTCTTCCATTAAACAGTTATATAATTCTATCTTCTTCTTCTTCTATCTTCTCAGTACTTATCATTCTTTGTTGAAAACAAGAAACTCGGCACCAGGACTAGATGAAGTTATCATACCACTTATCACTAATCTCCCAACTCACGCCCTTTCCTCCCTCCTTAACTTCTACAATAATCTTTGGATATATGACCTTCTTCCCTCACCTTGGAGATAGACACTCCATCCTAATACCCATACATAAACCTGGCAAACCCAGAAACCAACCTGATAGCTACCGCCCTATCTCCCTAACACATCACCTATGAAAAATAATGGCAAGAATGATCAACTTTCGCTTATCTCGGTATCTTGAATCAAACGTCTTTTTAATGAACTCTCAGTTTAGCTTTAGGTCCAAAAAATCAACTATAGACAATTTAGTCACACACATACTTTGTGCAGACGACTTAATTATTTATCACTCCTTGACACTTGCCAGATCTAGTGATATAATCCTATCTAACAACCTTAAACGTCTCGAAGAATGGTCTCACCTTACTGGCTTTGCCTTCTCCCCGAGTTTTCTCCCACAAAATCATCAATAACTCACTTTTGCAGAAGAAGAAACTGTATCAAGTTCAGCCACTTAACTATGTTCAGTACCCCAATTATCAACGATGATAGTATCTTTTTTATTTATAACTCAGCTAGATCCTCATACATAAAAATAATGGAACCAATTTCGAATTATTTAGAATAGAACACTCAAAACAGCTACAGGAGCTTTTCGTACCTACCTCTCCAATTGCCAGCCTAAAATCGATTACGTCTTACCCCTCTCTTTCACATGGCAGGTTCGGTTCCTCTCCTTGATAAAATACGCAGCCTCCGCCAAATTTAGACTTACTCTTAAATAGAGTTTAAGCAGTATGCTAATTCATAATCTGTTGGACTTACTTCCCGCTCCTCCAAAAAATGTAACGTTCTACATATATTTTTAACAAAATGCCTAAAATAAAAAATTAAGAAAAAATAAGTAACTTTAACAAATGAATATATTAGTATTTAAACTTTAACTGAAATTTAATAAAAAAGTAAATTTCTCATCTTTTAAAATTTAATTAAATAATATTAAAATAACATGAGGTCTAAAAGTACAAATGATTATTATTAACACCTTTCTTAGAAGCGAATTGCCCAAATTTATAGCAATAATAATAGGTTAGACATCTTTCCACGAGCAATGCACATCTTTTTCAAACTCCCTATGTTTGCGAAGTGGTGTCTGAAATGTGGCAGAGAGTTTTTTTAGATAGGGCAAAACGGGATAGTTACCATTTTTTGTTCCATAACTTTATGAAAAAGCTAATGTAAGCAACAATAGTTTATCTCTAGTTTTAGTTTTAATTACTCCTTGAACTGCATCAAACTACATTTAAATATTTTCTTCTGGAAAATTTGAAACATATTTAAAAAAATTCGACCTATCCCGTTTGGGCCACCTTGTCGGGTAAAACGGTATAGTTATATTAGTCTAAGAATTCATAAAACGTTTAATTTACGAAATAAAAACAAAGTTGAACATTTAAATGTTAATCTTAAAACATGAAAAAGCGACATACTTATTTTAAATGCCGGCAACGACACGTGCGTCGCGTCGTCCTTATACCTATGCTGGAGCAAACTTCGTGAGGTCAACCTTGATAACGCTGACGCAGTATAAGGCCGTCGTCCGAATTTGAATTAACTTCCGTATAATACATACAAGTTGAATCTGTTGAATGATAATTTCCCCCATCTTCCTCGGAACTACTATCTTCATTACTTTTTGGATTCCATTTGCCCTTCCTTTTTCTAAAAACATTTCTAAGTTTTTTCTTAAATTAGCCCGTGGTTACTTGCTTTTGCATTATGATCCAACTTCAGCTTAGGTTTCTTATTAGGCCTTAAACCTAGAGATATTTCAAGCCGCTTTGTTAAGGTTTGAAGTTAGTATGACAAATTTACCTATTCTTTTGTCGTTCCTTTCGGCATGAGGAAGTGATACAACTTATTCCTTTAACAAGAAGGCATCGCATTTTGATAAAATTGCTTGCATGAGGTAGGTTCATGAGTGTTCTGTAATGTATCTGCACAATTAATTTGTTCTTTAGCTGCAATATTGTGAACTACTTAAAAGCATTAATTAAATATCACCCTGTCTTAAGTTTGAACTTGAACTTTCACGGTTAATTATGAACAACTTGAGCGGTCGATGGGAGCGATTTTAACCTTAATGATGCAGCCATCAGCATTTTGTAACATATAAATACGCAGGCAAACGCCAAGTTCATGAGGCTTTCGGGTCTCTCAATTCCGCTCAGTCTAGTTGCGGTACAGCACACAGGTGCGTACACTTCTAGTTGTTCTATCCCACAACCCCCATATATGTGAACACCTGGACACAGGTCCAGGGCTACTAAAAGTAGAGAGAGTCGAATTTACGAGTGAAGTATCAGAATTTTCAGTAAAGGGATAGTTTTTGGGGAGTTTTAAAAAGTAGTGAACGTGCCTTAGCAATCTGTAATAAACTTAAACCAGAAAGACTTACCTTATAAATATCAGAACGAATAAAAGACAACTCCGCTCACATAAACTTTATTAATAAAAGTGAATTCGTTTGCTAGAAAAACTTTGAACTAAGCCTCCCTCGAGAAGACATGCATTTAATATTAATTGGGTATAGTATAAACTCTCAATTCATCTATAAACTTAAGCACGCCTTTATTAGTATACAGTCTAACCGTTGTTAAGTTTGTTTGTAAATAAACTTGTTATTGTTTTTATCGATGTGTCTCCTTTATTATCTCTTCTCAACTTGACGTAGTACGTTCCTAAATCTGAGCTACTAACTCTCCTACACGCTAAGTAAGGCGTGGCGTCACAGTTAAATAAATATAATTCGTGGCAATATGATGATGTGACGCTAGCGGAGTAATAGGATTTAATAGTGATGATGATGCTCTTGGCGGAGTGTGAAATTTGTGGTAAACCCATCTTTGCCTCAATATTGGTTCAAACCGAGGTTCCAACATCTAGTCTGGAAAAGCACATGGATTCAGTGGGCATATACCGGTCTTTTTAAACTCATAAGCTTCTGTTTGGATACTAGCAGCTTTCATATATGCATTGCCAAACAGCTTGCCTATTTGGAATATTGTAATAGGACGCTCTGGATGTTGCTGCATTCATTTTTGTACTTCTCAAAAGCCTATGGCTCTGGCAAGTGATATAGGATCGAATAATCAAAGTTTAATAATGTGATGTCGGTTTAAGAAACCATATAATCACTGGTCATGTCCTTACCTTATTGAATTGGTTAGCTATGCCTTTGCGATCCGCCAACCAAAGAGCCAAGCTTCGTAAGTCATTTAATGTGAGACCAAACAGTATCATAGTTAAAATATGTGGCACCAACTCTTCAGTTTGTTTAAGAGAGAAAACTTGCTTGTGACTCCCTAGTACTTTTTTGCTGATTTTCCCCATCGAGAGTACCTTTTTTCACTCTTGCTTCAGAAGTTGTGCGAGATATCTTAAATTATTTGGAAGTTTTGAGATACAGCATTTTCCCTTTCAGTACTTCTTCCACAGTACTCCTTTTATACTTTTCCATTGTAATCTAAATTAGAAAATAAATTAGAAATTAAAATCAATGAAACAGTAGGTGTAGATATATATGTCACTGTTCGAACAAAACGGGATATTATGCCGTTTTAGCCAACCGTTTTGTAAATGAAAATTTTATAATTACAAAATTAAAATTTACTAAAAACTTGATCTAAAAACAGGTAATCGTTATTAAATGTATAAAATCTTCTCACCCGTACTGTTTTCGTTGCTTAAGCTATAAAAAACTATATGCCTCACCTTTATAAGCACACAACTGAATTGAAACTGCTGAGAGAGATATAAGCAATTGAGTTTTAATTTTTTTTTAAGCTTTTTTTCCTCAACTTGTGCCTCCGGTTTCGAAACTTTTTTATTATATAAATTTTTTTTCGCCGGAAACCGCGATTCACTAATTTTTTTTATGATTTCTTTTCTTTATTTCGTTTTATAATACTCTTAATAACTTTCCAAACAATTTTTGCTTTTCCTTCTATTATTACTTTTTCTTGTTTGGGTTTATAATACTTTTATTAACATTCCGAACAATCTTTTGTTTTTGCTCCTTTTTTATTATTATTTTTTCTTATTTCGTTTTATAATATTTTTATTAACTTTCAGAACATTTTTTACGTTTTTTAAATTTTTTCCCATGTTTAAAATTTTAGTTTTTTTTCATAAAGCATTGCTTTTATTCCCATTTTTGCCATCCCCGCCCTCGTAGTTGAACTCTATCACCTTTTTTCGCCGAAAACCGCATTTCTCTAACGTTTTTTTTTTATTATTTTTTTCTTCTTATTTCGTTTTATAATACTTTTATTAACTTTCCGAAAAATGTTTACTTTTTTAATTTTTTCCCATTTTTTCGAAAATTTTTGGGTATCCGGGGAGGTCGGGGGGTGGGGGGCATAATTCCCGCCCCACTGATGACCACGTGACTCGGGGTCATCGGTTGTCAGATTTTCGATCCGAGGTTCCGTTGCAGAGATATTGGCAAAAAACGTTTCTTCGCCAAAATCCCTCTTAAATTAGAGTCCAGGTCTCCCCATATGGTCAAAGATAGCCCCCATGAGACGCACCTGCCATAAACAAAATCGACCCCGTAGCTCTTCCGTTTTCCCGAAATTAATTATTTTAGTGTTTTCTTCTCTTTCGTCTCCTGGCCGAACGGTGGGGGGGGGGTCCAGTTTTCGCCCAGAATCCCCATTTTACCGCGGCTACATGTCCTGAAAATTTCAACCCTCTAGCTGTACTGGATCATGCTTAATTAAAGGGGCGTTTCACTTTGATAAGCATTTTTTCTGACCTTACCTTCGCTACAGAAGTTTCACTTCAATAAATACAGATAAAACACTAACGAAACAATATAGCCTAACCCTACCTTCTAAAAACTTTAACTGTCATAGTTCACAGAATAAAACCAAAAGATTTGAACATTATGCCACACGCAAACAAGTGCTTTCAGTGTTAGTTAACCAGCCGTTTAGTTGATGGCGTTACGTTTAAATAATTCGCCCATCCCGTTTTGTCAAACTCTCCCCTACTCGCCTAACGTTTTGTGAAAATATCTTCTAAATGAAAAAAATAATAAAAATGAGATTGAGTACAGTGTTTGAGTGCTTAGTGGCATATTCTTTTATTTAAGTCAATATTTTTGATGTAACGTAATTTTAATTTCTTTACAATTTTTTTTTATTTAAGTTTTAAAAGACAGATAAAATTCGTAGAAACATTGAGAATTATAATGTAGGATGGACTATACATTGATTTTTTTTAATGGAACCACGAACTTTAATAATATACATACCTCAAAAATTCGTAAATATACATTACGTTTCAGTGTTTCACCACCTGTATCTCAAAAATTAAACAATTTCAAACATGCATTTATTTGAACAATCGATTTGAAGAAAAATACTGTAAAGTTGCATTGGAATAAATTTTTCCGTGGTGCATGCTTAATAAAAACTTGCTTATTCTATGAATTGGCAACCACCTTGTTTCAAATATATCTTTATTGTATGAATATTTTACCTGATAATCTCTCGAAGAAACCTCACCAAGTGACATTATATAAAACCCTGCATATTGAAAATCGACTTGATAATAGACTGAGTTTGGATTTCGTCACTCGAGAGGATAGAATTATGGAAATTTTAATTAATAAAAATACCGTGTAGAGCTAATATAAATTACTTACTTTCTGAATATAGCATTTGGAAGATCATTTCCAATATGTTAATTTACAGGAAGTACAAAGTTATCTACTAGTGGCTACGCTAAACGTATAACCGGAAAGAAAGTTTTAAAATTATCCTTATTAAAATCTAACTCTTGGCAAATATTCGCTTAATTACAGTGTCATTATATATGCAATATTTCCAATACTTGATTTCTTTAAACATATAGTTTCTGTTAACTGTACACTACTATTATCTTA
>MU184669.1:0-38454 GCA_016904865.1 Pissodes strobi | reverse complement strand
TCATGGGCTGTTGCCATGATACAACTTTTTATTTGTATCATGGGCTGCTGTCAGACTTTATATTAAATTATATAATTAGATTGCATTTACTGTGTACCTGGAAGTAACCCTTATGTATACGCCTTATTTCTCACATAAGTTTTTTTATCATAAAGTGCACCGTTCTCGAGATAATCTAGAAAACTTGAAAAAAGGGGGTAAAAATGACGTCCTAGGGGATGAAGCACAGAATTTTGTCCGATATAAATCGTAATATTACTGAATTAATAATTAAATACAATTTTACGAATGACTAAACAAATTAATGAGAAAATTTAAGATATATATATGTAGTCCGGGAGGCAGCGGCTTTTTTCGAGCAAATGTATCCCGCGAAATTTTTTCTATTATTAATAGAAAAACTGTCGCTGATAACGAAAGTGAACGTCAGCTGCAGCGCCTGCGGTGGATGCGAGCGTATGAGACTGCGGAACATGTCGAAAAGTTTCTATTTTATCCCCGTCAACTAATTGCGTGAACTTGACAGAAAAATATGGTAGTAATGGTATTTTATCCCGATTGAAATTTTTCCACATGATTTTGGATTGGATCTATAGAAATATAATAGTGGGGGAAATAAGACCGTCAGTCTGAGCAAGAATTTATGATTGTGATTGCGCTCTTGCATCTCTATGACAAGCGGAGTTTTCAATCGGCCGACTGACAACTTTTCTCCCACCGTCTAATAAGCTGACGAATATTTTCACATTTCTATTTATTAAAACAATAACATGTATTTCTTTAAAACGATCTTCTAACAAGGTATACTTTATACATTGTGTCCGGATAAATAGAATACTATTTACCCTACACCTTCGGGAAAAAACGTATTACTAAAGTGGTAATGGTAAATACTGTGTATTCTGTATTTTGCATCAGTTTGGTTGAGGGTTTATTGTTGTACCGACTTTAATAAAGGTGGGGGAAGCTATTAAAACTTCAGCTCGTTTGTAAGAGAAATGTCAGCACTTTCAACTGTCTGAACTAGTGGTGGCTAATATGTTTAGGACATTTTGCTATGGGGCGTTATTCGCAAGTCTTTTCAACATAAACAAAAACATAATATAATGGGACAATTTGTTTGCTGAGGTTATAAAGACCATAAAAAACATAAACATAAACATTTGACGAAAACGGCAACTCAATATCTTTATTCACTTTTGAGATATGTGATCATATCTCAGTGTTTCAGTGTTTTAAAATTTTAAAACAATTCGAGAGACTAGCACCAAGCTGGAACCACATAACTCTTCTTATTTCTAAGGAGATGTCTTGTAAATAAGAAGGAAGAGAAGTGATCAAAATTCTAAAAATCTTCGTCCATTAAGGGTTTCCTCAAAAAAAAAAAAGTGGATATGTAATTTTTCTTTCCAAGACACCACACCGTACATTTAAATTCCATCGATTTTGATTATCAACTTGTTGAATCCAATGAGGCTTTTGTTCAAACCTATAATGCTTATTATGCAAATTAATATTGCCAGCGCTAGTAAAAGTGGCCTCATCCGTTCATAAGGTCCCTGTCACAATATGGGGATTTACCTGGATCATATTTAATAACCAATGACAGTGGTCTAATATATCATAATAATCAGTTTCATTTAGTGCCTGGTATAAAATGAGATGGTAAGGGTGGATTTTACTATTTTTCAGAATCTCGTGAATATTTGTTTTTAAAATTCCTAAATAACAGGAAATTTTTTTGGTGCTTAGGAACCCGAGACGTTAGTGATATTCTCTCGTAATCGAATAGCCAATCTTGAGAATGCTTCTCGCGAGTAGCGTCGTGTTTGTGGAAATTCCATTCCATATTGCCGTAACGCAACTGCAGTAGTTTCAAAACATTGAAAATAAATTCTTAGCATATCGTACGCCTTCGGGTTTGTAAGCGACATACTTTGTGTAGAATAATCAAACGTGGAAAACAATACCCATTGTAAACTCTTTGACGTCTTTAATTCGTCAACAACTTAGACATAGACAAAGACTTCGTTTTCCAGAAGAAGCCAAGAACCAGGTAAAACTTAATGTTTGGGAAGAATACTCTTATAAAATGCCGTTAAAAGCTTTTACAGGGCTGAAATTGAAGCAGCTGTATTTTTTACGGAAAGTAGAGTAAATAAATCAATTGAACGCAATTCAAACGACGCGACGCGTCGCCACCTTATTATTATTAAATTAATGAGGCTCTGTTTAAATTAAATTCATGAATAATAATTGATGATCTTTTAAAACAGCAATACGTATTTCGAAGTTAGTCATTGTATCTTGCTTACTTCGTGTATAAGGTAAAATGAAAACAGATATCACAATAACCCACGGGCCCACGGGCGTAGCCAAGATTTGCTCCAGGGAGGGCCAAGATAAGGTTATCAGGTGAAAAGTTGGAAAAGCGTTTCCTCCTCTTGGAAAGGTGATGGCCGCTGCATGCGCCGTCGGAGGCCCATCCGCCCTAGGTTGAAAATTTTTTTGGGTGCCACGCCCATATTTTACCCAAAAGTCGTTAAAGTCGTTAAAAAACAAAAAGGTTTTGGAGCTTCTTGTGACCAATTTATGGGGTCCACCTGACAAATTTGTCATGGGAACGGACAAAGGGCGAAGACAACTGACCTTGCTAAAAATCGCTCCTCTGTAATTCCCGGAAAAACGAAATCTCAGCCAGCGGCACCAACGCCAATAAGAATCTCACTCAAGGCCAGCCGGCATGTATGAAAAGGAACAAGACGTTTCCCGGACCGGGTCACAGGGCTTCAGAGATGTTTTACATTTCATTTTCGCTTCACGTATGGCGCTCCGCTTGTTTCTCTCGCTCCGGGGCGCAACCAAACAGAATAACTCAAATTTAAAAAAAAAACAAACGTAACTTAAAAAACATCGACGAGAATCGAACCTGGGCTGCCGTATCAGAAACACAGCATCCAACCACTGAGCTACGAGACTACCTGAAAGCAATTCGCTGGACCATAAAGATATGGGGTGTCAACAATGTAATGCGCGCGCAACTCCGAAGCCCTGTGACCGGGGTCCGGGAAGTTATTTTGTATAATATACATGAATACAGTATTAACTTCGTTTTTATTGAATATTGTTGGTTGGCATAAATCATTCACGGCCTGAGTGTACCTAGTAATAATAAACGCGGCTACAGTGCCGATCGCGACGCCATATGTCTGCATGTCTCTACGTTCTAGCAAAACTTCTACAACGTCTCAATAGCGGGTGCTTGGCTCTGTCATTCCAGCGCTGCGGGTTCGATTCCCGTCGGTCGCGACAGATGTTTTGTTTATTGTTTTTTATTACCTTTTTTTTCTTAATTTTGGGTTAGTTTGGGTTAGCCTTGGGTTAGTTTTGGTTAGCACTTGGTTAGTTCTTGTTGATTGAGCCCCCGTAGCGAGCGAAGCAAGTGGAGGGCCATGCAAAGCCATAATAATACCTAGCAATGTGAAAGCCAAAGGGGAATGCGTGGTGCTAGCCGCCAGTAACAAATTAAAAAAGTTACTTTATCGAAAAAAAATTGTCTCATCATGATAATTTTAATAAACTTGAAGAAACACAAAGAAAGAGATGTAATTCGAAAAAATGCACGGAGAAATTTCGTACCTTCTAAAAATTTTCTAACAAAAAAAAAGTTCAAATTTCTTTCGAGTGATCCTCCTTCTTCGAAAAAAGGTGCATAGGAGTTTCGTACCTTCTGTATTCTGTAAGGAATAAAGGAAAAAAATGTACGGCTGAAATAGACTTCGAAATCTATACACGTTAGTAGAGCACTGTAGTCACGTGTATTATAACTATGAATACTGAGTCTTTGTATGATTACCAGCAGCCAATCAAAAATACTCGCAGGCGGGGCTGAACTGTAATCGTGTATATTATATAAACACGCGTCCGGGAAACGTCTACTTGAAAAGCATAGAATCTTGACTCTGAGGTCGTGTCGTATCGACATAAAACCTGAAATACAGTTTAGCAGTCACCGCGCCGTCCGCGTCCCGCCGTAGTTCCATATTTTAAATTTTAGGTATTTACATTTTTGTATATTTTATCATTTTTTCGTCTAACCAGGGGGGGGGGGGGGGCAAGTGTACCACCCTGCCCCGCCGTGGCTACGTTGTTGAAGATTAATGAATTGGCTTCGAGCAGGTGTCTGTTTGCAGATTACATCAATTTCTACCAAAAACAGTTTCTGGTTGTTTGCCTTAGACACTCAGCACTCAGATATTTTTATGTCGCGGCTCTCGAGTTGTCTTAAAATTTAAAAAAAATAAAACACTGAACTGACGATAATTGAAAAACGAATAAAGATATTGAGTTGCTGTTTTTGTCAAAAGTTTAGATTTTTATGGTCTTTATAATCGCAGTAAAAAGTTGTACCATTAGATATAACTTTTTCCAGAAATGTCGAAAAAAAAACATTATTGCGAATAAGGCCCCTAACATATTTTTCTAAAAGTGTTAAACACCACTAGGTAAGACAGTTGAAAGTGCTGACATTTCTCTTACAAACGAGCTGAAGGTCGAGCTGAAAATCAGATTAGTCGTTTAGATTGTTACAGCGATTTAACCATTACACTTTCACCCACCCTTATTAAAATCGGTACAACAATAAACCTTAAATCAAACTAATGCAGAATTTTTAAAGCTTTCTGATGGTGGTATTAAAGTCATAGCTTAATATGAAAATCTTGGACAAATTCTTAAATTTATATTTAATTTATCAATTACGCCCCCTTGCGGCAAAGAGCCGAACTTCACAATTTTTTCCAAGGTTTTCTCGTAGCCACAGAAGGTGTATGGTGTATGGTAAATAGTATTCGAGATATGGCCGCTCCGTATCCTTATTCGGGAATACTCATCCAATGTATAATGTATACTTGGGTAATTCATTAAAAGACCATTTGAAATTAATAAATAAATATTATAGTTTTAATAAATAGAAATATGAAAATATTCGGCAGGTGATTGTTCGTTGGGAGCAAAGTCGTCATAAGGACTATTGAAAATTCCACGTCGCGTCGTAGAGATGTATGAGTGCAATCATACATTCTTAAGAATGTATGATTGCACTCATACATCTCTACGACGCGACGTGGAATTATCAATAGTCCGTGTAATTACTCGGACTGGGGATGGCGGTCTTTTTACCAAAAACATTTAATGTCTTTGGTCTTGCCCCCACTATACATGCAGCTGATTATCATTGTTATTTCATCTCTATTCATGTCCAAAATCATGGGGAAAAATCTCAATCGAAATAAAATAATTTTACTTCCATATTTTTCTGACAAGTTCAGGCACTCAGCTGACTTATGCTAATTAATATCAATAGTTTATAAAAACAATTTCACGTGGGATGAAATGTTTTTATACAAATTTTTTTTGAAGGTTTCCGCAGCCTCCCATACACTCATCCACCAGTACTGGTCGAGCTGACGGTCGTTTTTGTCACGTGCTATGTGACATCTACTTTTAATCTTAAAATTAGTCGGGATGAAATGACTCGAAAAAAGCCATTGCCTCCCGGACTAAAGTACACATACTAATATATCCTGTCTGCTGTAAAATAAACATCAAGGTCAAAAACCCAAATTTGACATTTCCTTATTCTTTTAAATACAATGACTCACATACTGGTTTTATCTTAGTCATTCTGATACCAACCATTACGCCATATTCATGTACTTAGGTAACACAAAATAATAATATTCTATACTGAAAAAATTTGAAAATGCCGTTCGAGTATTTCTAGTTGGTATATGGCCAGCTACTAATTACTAAGCTATTTATAGAGTAGGATTAAAATATACCTATTTGGAGGAAGTTGAAACTTTCTGACTATGCATGTTTTAAGCGAGCTCGTTTAAGATTAATATGTACAGGGAGAGCGTAATCTCCGTGTTTTTATTTGGGATCAGAATTAAATTATGTTGTCACGCATAAACGTATTATAGAGTGTGAACATCTAACATGGCATATATTCCATTTTGATTGATTTTTCGAAAAATCACTTGGGTGCATCAACTGCTGTTTTTGGACTAACGTTATATTTATACAGTGTTGTAATGAACTTTATATTTGTTAATAAAACACTGTATCATACGCAGTAAACGCTCGATACCAAAATGAATCAGTTGGTTTCCCTCCCGATGATGATCACTCTTACATCTACATACATCTCTATATTTCCACGAAAAATTAATAATTTGCACTTATCTCCAAAATACTTGGTATTAATACTAAGTAATTGTTCAACTATAATCTATCTAATTTCCTTTTCACAAGCAAATGTACAGGTTTTTTTTTTTATATATTGACCCCCCCTTTATCTTTTTTATTTGACGTTTCTGAAAAAAGTGTTTAATACAAAAGTTTAATGATTTAAAAGAAATTTTTAGAAAAACTATTTTTTTCATCTACAGGGTGTTCCAGAAAGTCTGGGCGTGGTCATATTTTCTTATTTCAAATTGCTACCCCATTTTTTTATTAGATTTTTGTATTCTCCTTACAATTCTAAATATTTTTTATGTAACACACCCTATACCTAATTTTGACGTATAAAAAGATATTGACTTATGAAAGTTGCCGTTTTCTAAAAAATTAATAATAAAAATCAGGTAAACATAGGTACTGGCCTTAAACTGGTCATTAACCGTGATTGTTTTAATCTCAGGTAGACTTTCTATCAATGCCATACAGAGATGATTAAAAATGCGATGTTGTTTTTGTTTAAGAAATATATATTATTATCTACTACAACTATTTACAACTGTTCAATGTGCCCACCGTTCATTTCCTTACACTGTGTATAATCTCTCTGGATTTGATTTATACTGTTGACAATAAATTGAGAATGATTCTCATTGGTGTTCTGAATGGCCTCAATTATTCTTGTTCGTAAAACCTCTACGTTTTCCGTGGAAGTTTCATATACTTTATTGTGCAAAAATCCCCATAGGAACGAATGAAGCGGCGCCAAGTCAGGGCTATTCGGCGGCCATCTAATCGGTCCAGGGCGATCAATCCACGTTTGGTATTTCCCACTAATGTAATTTATAACCGGAAAAACGTTGTGTGTGTGCTGGGGCTCCATCCTGATGCCATATAATTTCGTTGTAATTACGGAGTGGTAAGTTGTCCAGAACATTTTCTACATCATTGGTTAATAAGTTTAAAATTTTTCTCCATTTAAGAACCCGTCAATAAAAATTGGCCCAATAAATTTATTATCTAAGACCCCGCACGACACCTGTAATGATCTTCGACCTTGTATTTTAATTTCGAGAGTTTTGAGTTGCCCAAAATCGTACGTTTTTTTGGTTATGAATCACTGCAGTGCTGAATGCGCAATCGTCAGACCACAATAAATTATCATCTTCTTTTAATAATAACATTTCTTGACAAAACATAATTCTTTTTTTTTATCTTCTGTTAATTTTTGCACCGGTAGGAAACTGTTGCTGATATTCCCTTCTCGCTGCATATGCATTTTTATTATTCTTATAGAATATCCGAAGAATATCGCATTTTTCCGCATCTGTGTATGGCATTTTCTAATGGCATTGATGGAAAGTCTACCTGACATTAAAACAATCACGGTGAATTACCAGTATAAGGCCAGTACCTATGTTTATCTCATTTTATTATTCAATTTCAAAAAACTGCAACTTTCGTAAGTCAATATCTTTTTATACGTCAAAATTAGGTATAGGGTGTGTTACATAAAAAATGTTTAGAATTGTTAGGAGATTACAAAAATCTAATAAAAAAATGGGGTAGCAATTTAAAATAACAAAATATGACCACGCCCAGACTTTCTGGAACCCGCTGTAGATGAAAAAAATAGTTTTTCTAAAAATTTATTTTTAACCATTAAACTTTTATATTAGACACTTTTTTCAGAGAAGTCAAATAAAAAAGATAAGGGGGGGAATATATAAAAAAAAACCTGTACGTTACTTAAATAAATTACAGTATACTGAAAATTAAACGATACTTAAAAGAAGCTATAAGGTAACACATTAAATAGCAAAAGAACACATAATATAGTAATACTCATTGCTATTGGATTTTAAAATGAAACGTATTAAGGTAAATGAAATCCTTTTAGTAATTATTCTTTTCATCTTCAATTACTACCTGATTAAAATCATAACGTTCATAATAAAACTAAATAATTTTTATTATTATTTCTTCATTATGCAACTTAGACTTGTACATTATTTTTTTCTCTCTTTCTTTTCCTTAATGTTTGGCTAACACAAAAAGTATTTGCGAAACACTTATGGGGGAGGAATGTTAGGATTATTAGAATCTAAGCCCTTAATAATATCTTAGTACTATAGGTATATTAACCCCAATTTTTTTCCATGTATTTTTTCTATTCGTTTCAAAACCAGTTGTTTTCTAGGATTAATTTGCGTTAGAAATCACGCGCTTAGTTGAGCCATCTCTTTGTCGCTAAGTTATCAATTTTAAACATAGTTAAAATAATTTCTTTTCGCACCGCTTGATTGACCTTTTAACTAAATTAAAATCAAAAGACACTTAATGGTTTTCTCTAGAAAATATTACCCATTTCTTGTTTAATAGAAAAATACGAGGTCCAGAATAACAAAACACACTCTAGTCCGAGTCGGCACTCTAGTCTTGTCTTCCTAGTTAGTCACTCTGTCACTCTGCTCTGTTAAAATTCGCAAACCTTTATAATAAAACACTTCGTATAATTTGGTCGAGACTCTTATTGAAGAAAAGAAGATGAATCCAATACTTATAGTGTTATCATCTGTCAAGTCAAAGTATCAAAGCAAATATGCCATTTATTGAAATAGAGTCATGTTGCAATAGTATATTTCATTACCAGTCCGGAAACTAGGTTTTTCCGGGTGTGAGGCGAAGCCGAACACCGGAAGTCGTGCAAGCACAGGAAAAGCTGTTTCTGGACGTGTAATGAACGATATTTTTCATAATACCTCTCTGAAATCAAAACATAAACATAAAATTATTATAATTTTACGTATCCAAAATCATGTCATAATACATTTTGTATTAAAATGTAAGTATACGTCAAACTTGCAAGACAAGCAAGACACAGGTATCTAATATTCATCAAGCTGCAACAAGTTTTTCTTATTGAAGTTAAAAAGTAAGCAAGTAAAGATTTTTATTTAAAATCAAACCTAACACCGGAGAGTCGTGTTTGCAAAGCCCGGCTCCGGTAGTGAAGGTGTAGAGCGCCACCAATTCTCTTCCCAACTAAACTGGAAAAGCTCCGCTAGTGTTGTACGGGGTTGCTAGGCACGCTTATCAAACAAAGAAACTCAATCTTTAACTTAACAAGAAAACACAATCTAAACTTAAGGATCAATCTATTCGCTTCCAATTTTTTTTTAAACAGCAACAATATTACAGTGAGAATTTTCTTTTAAATTTTAAGGCAAAGTACAATAGAGTACAATATGAAGATTGTACGGAGGCCAATTCTGTTGTTACTCGGTACTGTAAACCTTACAACTAAATGCTTTAAATACCACAATCCGAAGTGATCACTTTGGTTTACCTAAGCTTATTACGTATACGTATGCGTGCGCTGGTAGCTGCACCAATTATAAATGTTGCGATAATAATATGTACTGATAAAGGCCACAATAAGTATATCAATTGACCTGATAAACGAATGAATAAATGAAGAATAAAATTAGAATAAAATTATTGAAAGCTATCTTAGTGCTTGGCGGTCAATCCTTGATTTATATTTAAATATTTTAAACAATTATAAATCGGCCAGAAAAATAAATGATTCAACAAAACTTGGCTCTTTTAAGGCACAATCTATAGTGCAAAATTTATAATAATTTAGACCCGGTCCTCGAGTTCAGTGTGGAGGTAAGAAGTACCTCTGGTGAAGGCGCCGGGCACCTGTAGGTACTGCTATGGCTCTGGCCCCGAGGGTAGAACTTGCAGAGGACTCGGTGATGAAATTAGCCCGCAGATCTGCAGCCCGGTGACAAAATTGGCCCGGAGATAAAATTGGCTGTGGGAGATAGGATTGGCCCGTAGATAGGACCCTCGCTTGTGTGTGAGGGTTGCTGGAGAATCAACGGTCTCTTGTACGACGAACTCGGAAAGCCTCTAATGCAGTATTCAAATCCCGATAAATCGGTCGTGTCAAAACACAAACGAGAAACTCAACACACTATCCCCAAGAAGGGTGGTATAAAATACAATACTAAATGCTGAGTCACTATGACTGCACTAAAGCAAACCTTCTTTTCACCTCGAAGGGTATTTCTAGAAGGACGAAATCATCGGTTCAATTTGCCTTTTTCCACTTCCACGGAATTAGAGAACCAACGTCAGATCAGAAAGAAGTGATAGAGCTGAAAAAATGCCAAGCGATTCGATACGAGGAATAATTCTAAGATAATAAACGACTTAGTTCTCGGTTATTATGTTTGTAAAACGGCGGCGGAGGCCACAATTAATGAGCTGAAATTAAATTGTTCAAGAAATACTAGAAAATATTCCCCAACAAAATGATAAACTTTTAAAAATCTATATCGACAGCAGCAATTGTGGGAAATTCCTACTACCCGGTGCCACCAACAGTGCCAACCGAATATTGCTAGTATTGCAGCAGGCTGCGTGGAACGATAAATATAAATATCTGAAACCAGTCAGAGGTCCCAAAAAGTTTTATCAGAAGTTATCAAAAGTTATGAAATATTTAAACCGAAAATAAAATATGAATTTGACGGGTCTAATGAAGCTTAAAAGAAGGTTTTATTAACACAATTCTTAAAAATATAGAACGGTTTAATACGGTAATGCAATATAAATTAAGCAAAGTTATATCAATAACATAGTATCCTATTTTAGTAATTTGTTCAAACCTAGGCAATCTGTGGTTCGCTTATCAACTAAAATAAATATAGTCGTAAAATGCCTGAGGGCTACATAAGAGAAAGGAATAATCAAAATAGCTACTCAAGGCCACAACGGTGATATAAAAGCTAATACAAATATATCGTTAACCTATATTTAGAATAAAATTAATTTACATTAATAAATGCGGCAACCTTAAGCTTATTGGCAACAAATCCAATCAATAAATTTAGAATTAATTAACCGAAGAGTATTGACCTCGTTTCAGTAATTCTTACCGCAAAATACAGCATCTTTTTTTGCTAAATTCAGCATATAAAATGAAATTTAAAAATATTTTACACTGGTCAAATCAGACTGTTACAAAGCGTTGCTATGGAAATGTGTTTGTATGTTTTGTTGTAATTGAATAGGCAGCTAATTTTGATGTATTTGTGACAAGTAGTAAGTTCAGTATAAATAAAATAATTTTATTTATAATTAGACTATTGACGCTAAAATGTACTAGATTAATTTTGTAGACTGCATCGCTGTATAATTTTAACCCAATTTATTATACTTTATGCATATTTTGTGACTAAATATCTGCAAATTTAGCACTTAAAATTAGGGAGCGGGAAAATTTTTTCGGTGCAGGCGCACCGGAAAGACCTTTCTTTGCTTTACAGAGACGTCGAAAATTATAGTTTTCAGAGAGGTATTATGAAAATACTTTTTCCAAAAATGTCCCAACACGCGCGTGTCATATAAGGCTCTTTCTAGCAGGGTTAACTGTGATTTTTACTAATTTTCAAATAAGAAACTTTTCAGCAAGAGGAGTTAGCCCAGTATGGGAAAGCTTTGGAGGCATAAAACATTTCGCACGAGTAATATAGGTATAGACCGAGGTATAGACTATTTCTCCCATGACCACCTATGAAAATGACACAAAAAGCACTCTTTAGATTTTTAAGAATATGATTAATATCACACGCATGTTCAAATCAACTTTTCAACAGTAATGTTGCATAGTACTTAACGTGTCATCCTCATCTGTCAAGTTGACACCATCTGCCATCTGTTCAAATACAGAGATGCTGAAATAGTATATTTTTAGATACTTATTTATCTCTGGTATATTCCATTACCAGTCCGGAAACTAGGCTTTTCCGGTGCGCACACGACAATTTCTGGTGTGAGGCATAGCCGAACCCCGGAAGTCGTGCAAGCACGGGAAAAGTTATTTCTGGACGTGTAATGAACGATACTTTTCATAGTACCTCTCTAAAATCAAAAAAATAAAATTATTATAATTTTATGTAGGTATCCAAAATCATGTCATAAAGCATTTTGAATTAAAATGTAAGCAAACGTCAAACTTGAAAGACAAACAAGATGTTCAAAAACCATTTGCACACGTTTTCAAATCTAACGATTTAATTGTATTATTTTAACATTCCACGCCACTGTGTTCGCATTCTAAAGAAATCTTAAAAACCTCGGCGATACTCGTAGCGCCATCTCTAGTTACAACGTTCACTCATGTAAACCCAACCAATCACATCGATATCCTACAGGATAGCCACTTCACCCAATCTAAAATTCCTAACTCTAATTCTAGTGGTCCCTAAAATTCCGATCTTTAATAATCAAATTTCATGAAAACTACCGAGTCTTATCTCGAGCCCCAAATAAGTAAACACACACGTTTACAATCACTCTCTTACCACTAAGACGCTGTACCGAACGAGGTATTAAGTATCCCCATGACAATCGCCCATGGGGGTTCAAGTTCAAGTAAGTAAACTCACATGTTTACAATAATTACTCTATCACAACTAAGACGCTGTACCGAGCGCTGTACTATAGCGTCCCCATTGGTCTCGTCCATAGGGGATCATTCTCTCTATGCTCTATCAGAGTATAACATTGTATTGTTATACTCTGGCTTTATTCTAATATAAAGATTCTCCGGCACCCTGTCCGCCAATATTCTCTCAGTCAGTAAGACACTCCACTAGCGTCCCCGGCACCCTGCCTGCCAATATCCTCTATGCTTTATTACAATATTAAGATTCTCACAAATGCTATTTCCCCTGCACGGATTTCAGCGTACCTATGCGACCTGCATAGCGTGTTTTAGTATCCACTTTTGCGTATATAAAAACCGCATTTCACAAAGGCATCCAAGTCATGCCATTATGCATATAACTGCATACCATCTCAATCCACTACATTCGAGTCATTCTTATTTGCAAGAAACTGAAGTACGTTGTATACAGAAGCTACAACAGAGACTTAGTAAGTGTTTTAAAGTGACTCTCCCCTGTGCTGGAAGATAAACTGCTGAACGATTGAACGTTGCTCGTCAATTGGTGAATATAGTGTACATAGTAGCTTATAGGTGAACATTAAGGTAATATTTATCCTGTTATTATTGCTTGTACATTACTGTATTTCATCTCAAAGTTATCTCAGCTATCCGAGCTCGTACGTAACAGTTCCGCAGGAACTTTAAACAGACATTTAACTGTACTTAGCTGCAAGATAGTGTTTATAATCATATACTTGTTTAGGATTGCAATTGTTTACGCATTGCTTTAGCTTTTAAGGGTATTATTCTTGTGATATTCTGCAAGGTTGATACCTAGCATCGACAGATATTGTCCATATCGTAGCACTGACTAGGTATAATAATTCAATGTTTATATTTTGTTTATTTATGAGCTTTTACTTGTTTTCAGGTAAAATAACATTAAAATATTCATATAATGCTAAAGGATTTTGTTTTATTTACAAATTCACTTCAGAACTAGCTCCTATGGTAAATTTTAGTGCCTTTGAGCATTTTCTGTTTGTTTAGAAAATCGACCAAGATCAAATCTGAAACACAAGACATAGGTATCTAGTGTTTATCAAGCGTTGCTATGGAAATATATTTGTATGCTCTATTGTAATTGAATAGGCAGCTAGTTTTGATGTATTTATGACAAATAAGGATGTATTTATGACAAGTAAGGTCAGAATAAATAAAATAATTTTACTTAAAATTAGACTATTGCCGATAAAATGTACTAGATTAATTTTGTAGGCTGCATCGCTGTATAATTTTAACCCAATTTATTATACTTTATTCTTATTTTGTAACTAAATATCTGCAAATTTAGCACTTGAAATTAGGGAACGCGAAAAACTTTTCCCGTGCGCCCGCATCGGAAGACTTTTTCCCGTGCGGGCGCACCGGAAATACTTACTTTCTTTGCTCTACAGAGACGTCGAAAATGGTAGTTTTCAGGGAGGTATTATGAAAGATATATTTAAAAACTATAATATTGTGCCATGTCGCACTGTGTCAAATTCCCTTGCCAAGTCAAGAACAATGAAAGGATTTATTATTATCGTCAAGGTTCTCTAATAGTTCTTTGATCCATCTTACATATTCATCAGCTGGATCCGATGTACCGACTCAAATCATATGTGATGCCAAATTGTTGCTTGTTTGCAAATAATTAACTACCTCGAAAAGGTTTGCAAAGTTGCCACTAATGAGGCGATAGTTATTTACATTGGAGTTGCCAACTGTTTTATGTATTGACAAGATATGGGTGATTTTAAAGAAACTAAGAAACTACCTCTATATTAAAAATTAAATTAATGTACCAATGAACTTTACACAATTATTTTTTAGTGTATTTATATATTTATTATTTCATTTTCACTTACAGGTTTGAGAAGCATTGAGAAAAATTATCGGAGGTCCTTTATTTCGTTTGCCATATTTGTTCCAATTTTATAAAATACACAGCAAAAGTGATCTCCCGAGTTGTCTGTATTTGAAGTATCGCAGCGGTGTAGCACTAGATTTGCCAACAAAGATCGATATAAATATAAAAAGTACTATCTAGTAGCAATGAGTATAATTTATTGAAATTATTTTCAGACAATAACTAGTCAAAAAGACAAATACGATAGACGCTGGAAGTACGAAAATCCACTTTCATTAAGCAGTGTCATTCACTAAGAAACGTTGAGTACCTTCAGACCAACTTATATAGAGACTTTAATTAGTTAACTGACCTGGATTTTTTTAATTATGCGTAATGCTAATGCAATAAAAATTGCAAAATGAAGTTATTATTTCGACGTTTATCGCAGATTAAAATAATACACAGTGATTATAACGAGTTTAAAAAAAAAAAAGTAAAATAATGAACTACTAACTAATATTTTAACTTAACTCCGTGTCAATAATTCGATAAACATGTTATAACCATTTCCGCCGAATACTATCTTTCAGCATTCTTCAGATAACTTCAAATTTAACTGCAAATTATGTCGCTTTTTGGTATCGCATGAATGATGTCACTTTTTTATTAAGTATATAGCAACAATTATCTAGGTGTATGTAATGTATTTATAGAATAGACTTTATAAATCATAGCTTAATAGTCATTTACTTTTGATAACGATACTGTTCACTGAGAAAACAATTGAACACAATAGGCCTCCTGCTGGTTGTCTTCTTGATGTTCAAAAAGCATTCGATATGACTGATATGATAAAATGGTAATTACATTAGGAGCTCGAAGTTATGGCACTATTCAAATACGAGCATAAGTCTCGATACTCCAGAATAATTGTATCTCCTATTTAAAGATGAGATTATATTCCCAAATGATAATAACACTTGGAATAAGCTTCTCAAGCACCGGACTAGGAAAATATTAATAATTGATAGCTTGATGAGAAAATATAAAATCTGCGCTTTAATTATGATATCATACTTAGAATTAATAATTTAACATAAGCTGGCATTAACGGCTGAGGAATTAAATCGAGACATGGTTTTGTTGAAGACCGACCTGACGTTTGAAGGATCTATCCTTCAATCACAGATTAACCAAAGTTAATCATAGGCAACGAAATCATAAGGGAAGTGATTAAATACAAATATCTAGGTTACGAAGTTTAAAATAGGTATGGTTTGGGGTTAATCACAAAATACATTAGCTTCAGAAAACAATTGGTCTAGGTTGGCTAGCATACAGAAGATGTCGTTTTTATCTTCGTCGCCGTTTCAGGCATCTCCCTTCCACAATTCGTCCTTTCTTGGCCTATTGTTCTATTTAGTGGCCCTTACGATCGACAAAGAGAAAGGTATATGGGCAAAGGAGGGGCTGAGAAAAATGGAGAAGATAACTCGTTATTTAACAAAATGTATCGAAGCTTGCGAATCCCTCGATTTCATAAATTATCTTCGAATGAACTACATTGCATTATACGAAACTTTTGATTGTAAAAAAATGTTCTCATGAGGGATGCAGTTAGAACAGAAGAGCGGCTCGTGGCAACTGACAGAAGTTTTGAAGATTTAAAATTTAGTAGCATTAGATATATCACCTCTGTTACTTGAAAAAATGATACCTGAAACGTGCAGAACTATTTACAAGGTTTTAACAACAAATTTGTATACGTACGTATCTCTTTCTACAGGGTGTTCCATAATTAACGGCACACAGTAAAACTGCAGATCCTTTGGGTAAAAATATTACGATTTGGCCAAACTTAGCTTAGTTCAAAAGTTGATAATATCCGCGATACAGTGTGTCCAAATTAAAAGTTCATTTTCGATTTTCCTAATTAACATATTTTTGAAGCAATATTTTTGCATTGTGATTGTGATTGTAATGTGTAGATTGTAGGGCAGTCTCTGCGAAACTCTGATTACATAAAAACTAATGTAACTTTTTTCCGCCTTAGTGTATTTACGTTTTTATTAAAAATATCACTTTTCCCATAATTTTTACGTAAAAAAGGTATACCTTGTAAATGTCGCTCCGAGCAACTGTTTTCGAGATTTTTGCATTTACAATTTCTAATACATTTGATTAGATTTTGGTTCGAATGTACAATTTTTCAAAGTAGGCTTTGATGATAAAACAACTGCAATGAAAGCGCTTTGAAACTTCATTATGTCAAACTTTCTTGAACCCAGCAAAACACCGACCAAATGTTTTTGAATACAGTTTTATTCAGCGATGAAGCCACTTTCACAAGAACCAATATCTTCAATTTTAGAAATAAACATGTGTGGGATTGATTTAGAAAATCCCCACGTAGTAACTGAACGCCATTTTCAACATGAATTTAAAATAAATGTTTGGTGTGCTTATAGACAATTACATGTTGGGTCCTATCGAGCTACCTCCTAATTTAAACGGACAGCTCTATCTTAATTTTCTGTAAAATCATCTGCCAGGCTGTTTGGATGATCTTCCGTTAGAGCTAAGAAGAAATATGATTTTCATGCAAGATGGTGCCCCAGCATACTTTTCCAGGATTATCAGAGACTATACTTAAATACTACATTTCCTAACCGGTGGTCGTCGAAGTCAAACTCATTGGCCTGTCCGAAGTCCCGATTTCAACCCCCTTGATTTTTGTGTATGGGGATACACGAAATCACTTGTTTATGAAGAGATGACCAATAGTCGCGAACAACTATGGCAAATAATTATTCTGAATGCGGCGGAATCGTTTCAAAACGATAACCTTTTATTTAAAATCAGGCGGTCGTTCAATAAGCGGATAAACAAATGCAGCAACCACTTTGAGCAATTATTATTATCAAAATCAGATCTTTTTTTAGAATTGCTATAGTTTTGTCTTTATGTAAATATTTTTGTTATTTAAAATTAATATGTATTTTCATTAGTAGCCGTTTAATTTCTTAGTAGTCAGTCAAATGTGTATAAAGATTTATTTTCAACTGTCAATATTTCAAAAAAAAAATGAAGATAGATATAGGACCCTATACATGAAAATATTTAGAATTTGATGCAGAATTCAAAAATGATAAAAATTATACAGGGTGTTTCATTTAAAAAGCCAAAGTTGTGCTACGCTCAGGGAAATTGGAAAAATCTGACATCACAGATTCGATATTTGAACTCGCCAGGAGCAATAACCCCTGGGTATCAAATTTTGTTAAGATCGAAGTCGTTGTTTCGGGGATAAATAGCCGTTCCCGGACTTTTGCCTAAGCCTGAACAACATTTTAAAAAGCGCACTGGACACTTTACATGCAAATATCTCGCAAAAATCTCGAAATCAGGTGAGAAAAGTGAGATTTTTAATAAAAACGTAAATACACTGGGGCGCAAAAAAGTTACATTTGTTTTTATGTAAGCCGAGTACCGCAGAGAGCGCCGTCTACAATCTACATTACAATTATTACAAAATTCATATTCTTCGCCTCAAAAAAACCCCAATCACAAAATTGTATGCACAAATACTGGTTCAAATATAAGTTAATTAGGAAAATCGGAAATGAAATTTTAATTTGGACACCTTGTATCTCGGTTATTATCAACTTTTAAACTAATCTAGTTATAGAGTATGCCCTTTTTGCAGACAAAAAATCGATGATAGATTTTTTTATATAAAAAAGATACACTGAGGTGCAAAAAATGTATGAGGTCTTGAAATATCGTAGCAGACGCCCTCTGCATGTAAGAATGATCATTATTACCTCCTGGAATATGATTCATAGAATATTCTATGATTGCAAAACAAATTCTCATTCGACCATTCCATGAATATTCCGTATTGAATTCCTGGACGTTCACAAAAATATTCGAATGTTCAGAATAGAATTATCTGAAAATATTCGCAGAATATCAAGCCATAAGGAAATTATCCACGACATTTTGGCAGCTACTAAACCACCTAAAATTCGTTTGTGGCATTTACGGGCTTCGGTCGACCTATTTCTGCATAGTCATTTTAATTTTTTCGGACCTTCTATCTGTCATAAAAACTTACCTAATCATAATCTATTATTATGTGACGCTCCTCCTCAACAAGCAGTGTTTTAGGACTTACAGTTGAAATCGACTTTTTTTTAATCTTATACAAGATTTACATACTAAATCCTACGAGAGACAACTAATGATATATTTTAGGAGTAAATCCCTATTATGTTTTAAACGCATTCCATTTTAATTAATAAGAGATAAAAATTATGTATTATCAAATACGAAAGCACTGTACATATCAACATCATTCAATGTCAGTATTAAAAAAAAGAGATAAACGCCTCAAACTACTCTGATAATGTCATTATGAGATAATTATATATTAATAAAATGCAATAGAGACATGCGTAATGTGATTGTTATAAGTTACAAGTAAATACGTTTGAGGTCTTTTAATATTCATGTATTTTGTCTATTGTCTGGGATACATACTGAACCTTCGAAACCATATTTGAAACGACGCGACGGTGACGGGGCGTAATGAAGTTTACCGTTATCAATGGATAAAATTAGTGATGGGCTTATTCGAATGAAAAATAACCTGTTATCCGGTTATTAAAATAACCTGTATTATTCGGTTTTCATTCCACAAGTATTCGAATGAAAAATAACCTGAACCTCATACGTACGAATTCAAATACGAACTACGATACTACGAAGGAACAAGCCCGACGTATAACGACAAGTTTCGGTGTCGCGTCGATCCGTCGAATGATCAACGAGCAAGAAGCGGTTTTAATTTAGTTATGTTATGAAGCAAGTTTCGATGTTTTAGCTCGAATAAAAGATGAGTTTTTAAATTTCAAATGTACCGGTAGGATGTGGAATGTGGAATTGTGGAAGCCGAACTTGGGGGGTTGAAAAATAGCGAATATAAAGTTAAGATTAGGAAGAGTAGATACGTTGTATTTGTATATTATAATTTTTTTTATTAGTATTTATTAGTAGGTGTATTGTTCATGGTTTACTATATAGTATGTAGATTTAATATTAATTAGGAATATCTAATCTTAATATTTGCATAAACATTTGTCATGTTTGTTTGGTTTTTAGGTTATAGATTGGAATTTAGAATGTAGGAGCAATAGAGCAATACATAAGTCGTAATATAATTATAACAATATAATATGTACTATCAATTATTAATATTATTATAGTACTATAAATACATCGCCAGAGAGAAAGACTTTTTTGCAAAGTAAATTTTTAATAATTATGTTCATTACATGTAATCAACACATCCAAGGATCATATTTTGGAGTTTTAGTATTTTTGATTTAAAAACGTAAAATGCTATTTATTTTATTTTGTTCAATAATATTGCGTAATCAAATATTATTCTATTGTTATTTATTGAGCCATACTTAATAAGACAATAGACAATTACAGGTACGAGTTACGTTACGAATACGATGCCGATGATGCTGAACCTCCTTCCTAACCGGCTGCGATCGCTAACCTGAATTTATTCGAATGATTATTCAAATAATCATTCGGTTATTAATATTATTTGAATACAAATAATTCGGTTATCAAAATAATCCGGTTATGCCCATCACTAGATAAAATACTACTTTAATTTTAGAGCAAGACTGTGAGTTCCAAAAGTTTTAAGTACCCCAATAGTACGGGAACCTGTCAAATAGCGCGCACCTAAGACAATATGTTTTATGTTTATATATACTGTGCTTGTGGACTACACAGCAGAGGCGAAACTTCATCCGCACAAAACTGATTAATATTTTTTAGTTACCTATATAAACGTTACAAATGTAAACATTAAACAACTCAAGTGTTTGTGATACACGCGCAAGCCAAGGACTCATCAAGCAATACCTGCGACGGGAATGTGTTTTGCAGGCTGTCTGTAACCGCTTATATCTTATGTTGGGTTTGAATTGTGAACGGGCCGGAGCAAAATTGCGGGTCGCGGGATGTCTCCCTATAAACTTTCCATCGCCTGGCCACCGAACATTAACAAGAGACTGAAGGTCCACACTATTGATGTAGCGCATACAAAGGCTAAACGCCAGACTTTAGACCAGACGGGGTGAAACGTGGCACGAGGCCTTGGGGCGGGGCTTAGAGTGAACCTTAGAGTGAACCTTCTAGTCTATTGTTAATGTTCGGTGGCCTGGCCATATTACACATTTTGTAAGGTTCACCAGGCCGTAGCACAGATTTTGTGGCGTTTGCGTTCACGTTCGCGTTCTCGTAACACATTCACCAGTTTACTCTTGTTATCAAATCTAAATTCTGCTCTAAGGTTGGACGTGAAATTAATAAGTATTATAGAATATTATTCTCAGCAGATGGCGCTGGACGATAATTCGTTATCAAATTAAAAATTTAGAGTTGAAAGATTACAATCGAATAAAATACTCTGATGTATGGACACCACTAAACTTCTTATCCGTGAGAATTTACCCAGGACTATACCCAGTATCTTCTTCCAGCACCGTCTGAAAACCACCTACACTAGCTCAGCTCAGGTTGGTTCGATTTCTATCTTTCTCCACTAAACAAGTTCCAAATGGTGTACGAGGATATGAAAATAAATCAAGATAGGTTAAAGTCAAAGTCGAAGTTGGGAGCCATCAAGTTTAGTTTTCTTGGTAAAGCCCTATCGTTATTGTTACGGACACAGTCAAAAAAACTTGGAAATCAAAAGAAATGAGTTCAATCTAGTATCGTAGGTGAAAAATAATTACCTATCGTATTCCACGTTACCTGTGCTCTGTTATCTGACCAGTTCTAGATTCACTCATTTAAATAAAATAACATCAGTATTGAGGCCAATACTGCTTTTATTTTAAGAAAAGTAAGCTCCTCTAGCCTTATAAAAAATCCCTAGGTCGAAAAAACCAGTTACGCCGTATAGTCTAAGATCCG
Organism: Pissodes strobi; assembly: GCA_016904865.1. Lineage (NCBI taxonomy): Eukaryota > Metazoa > Arthropoda > Insecta > Coleoptera > Curculionidae > Pissodes > Pissodes strobi. The sequence goes on along the minus strand of MU184669.1, from coordinate 16,849 downwards.
GTATTAGAAATATATACCCTCATCTGTTATTTGACGATGGCAAAGATTATATGTAAGATAATATATAGATTGATACATCGCACAGGGGTTGCCTAGCTAAATCGAGTGCCCATGCCGTTATACAGGGTGAAACCAATTCGCTTCTAACTATTGGGATATCGTAAACGGTAAATGGAGTGGCAATAATTGTCGACAGGATCGCTCAACAGTCCGTAACTAGCTTTTTGCAAATATCGGATAGAGTAATGGCAATTCAACTTCAAACACCCCAGTCCAAGATCAACATAATTCAAATATATGCCCCAACTGCTGATAAAGACGAAGAAGAAATAGAACAGTTCTACAACGAAGTGGAACAAGCGCTAGATACCACCAAACCTAGAGACATAACAATTGTGATGTGCGACTTCAATGCGAAGATAGAACAAGGAAGCGAAGCAGACTTCGTGAGAAATTTTGGATTGGGAACACGGAATGGTAGAGGAGACAGACTGGCCCAGTTTTGTCAAGAGAAAGACTTCATAATTACGAATACCTATTTTAAATTCCTACCCAGAAGATTGTATACGTGGAAATCACCAGCGGATAATCCAATTAATGTTGTCAGAAACCAAATAGATTTCCTCCTGATCAACAAGCGATACCGCAATTCAATCAAGGCAACCAAAACATATCCAGGAGCCAACATAGGGTCGGATCATAACACTGTGGTAGCTAGATTCCATGTCAAACTAAAAAAACTACTAAATAAAAATAACAAGGAAGGAATACAGGTATACCAGCTAAAAAATCCAGCAATCAGAGAGAGAACTAAAGAGAAAATTAATGACGAGCCTAAGAAAATAAAAGTGAATGCCACTGAAGATAATGAAAAAAAAGGGAAATAATAATAAATACAAGTAAAAACACACTAGAGGATGGTCAGAACAACAAGAAGAAACAATGGATGACGGATGAGATATTGCAACTGATGGAAAAACGAAAAACATATAAGAACATAGATAATCAGGCATGCAATAATACTCACAGAGAAATAAGAAGAAAAATACGAGAGGCCAAAGAAAAATGGTATGAGGAGAAATGTAATGGGATAGAACAATTAATGCTAAAGAACGATACTTTTAACTTACACAAGAAAGTAAAGGAGTTAACTGGCACAAACAGAATAAACAGAGGAAGTCTGCTACTAGATAAAAACGGAAAAATCATATTAGGTACCAAAGAAAAACTTGAAAGATGGAATGAGTACATCCAGGAACTTTTTGAAGACCAAAGACAAAACACCCCAACAAACGATGCGAGCAAGGACAGCGGTCCAGATATTGCCAAAGAAGAAGTTTTACATGCAATTAAATTAACAAAAGACAATAAAACGCCTGGACCTGCTGGGATACCAGTCGAAATAATGAAACTCATCAAGGAGGATCAAATTGAAGTGTTGGTGGATTTGTATAACTCCATTTATAATACAGGAGTTATACCTAAAGGACGGTTAAAGTCTACTTTTATCGCATTACCTAAAAAAACAAGTGCAAATGAATATGCCATTGGAACAAGAGACGCCTTATTCGCCATAAACGTGCTGGCCCAAATATGCATGGATGTGAACCAGAAGCTATATGTATGTACGTATGTAGATTACAACAAGGCTTTTGATAAAATTAGACACGACCGCCTCATTCAGCTACTGCAGAATAAAAATTTAGACACAAAGGACATCAGAATTATTACCGAACTTTATTACAATTAGAAAGCAGCAATGAAGATAGGGAATGAATTTTCGGATGAATCGAAGCAGACAAGGATGCGTACTGTCTCATATCCTATTTAATGTGTACTCTGAGGAAATTATTCAGGAAGTGTTGGAGGGTGAAACAATAATAGGCATAAAAGTAAACGGTAAACAAATTAATAATTTAAGATTCGCTGATGACACGGTACTTATAGCGGAATGTATTGAGGATCTGCAACAACTGTTAGATCGTGTTGTGGAACTCAGTGCGGAGAGGGGTCTAACTTTAAATACGAAAAAGACTCAATTCATGGTGATCACAAAATCACAACAACGCCAAGAAAGCCTAATGATCCATGGAGAACAAATAAAAAAAGTAAGAAAATACAAATACTTGGGAGCAATAATTAACGAAGACAATGATTACACCGAAGAAATGAAATCAAGGATCGGAGATCGGACAAGCAAGAAGTGCATTCAGCAAGATGAAAAATGTTTTGTGCAGTAGAGATCTGACTATTGGCTTGAAGACCAAACTTTTGAGGTGTTACGTGTTCTCGGTTCTGTTATACGGGATGGAGGCATGGACGCTAAAGAAAAATATTACTGATAGATTGGAGGCTTTTGAGTTATGGGCATACAGAAGATTGTTGAGGATAAGCTGGGTGGATAGAATTACAAACGACGAAGTACTGAGAAGAATGAAAAAACAGAAAGAAGTCCTAAACACTATCAAAATTAGAAAACTTCAATACTTAGGTCACGTCATGAGGGGTGAGTGATATGGACTGCTGCAGGTTATCATACAGGGAAAGATTCAGGGGCGGAGAAGCATAGGAAGAAGACGCATTTCATGGTTGAACAACCTAAGAATGTGTTTCAACTAGAGTTCTGTGGATTTATTTAGAACAGCGGCATGGCATCGAAGGTTCGAATTGCTGTGATAGTTGCCAACCTTCTCAGAGGAGACGGCACATGAAGAAGAAGAAACGGTAAAAGATACAGCAAATTTCAAATTGGGGCAAAGTTGCGCAATTTAGTGCCCAGCATTTTGACATTTTGAAGTTTGAGATATCTCGAGTACTTCCGGAGATATCTGCGAAAAACCTAAATTTTCGATTTTTGTTTTTAATTTTTTCTGACGTTATTTTTGGAAATATCAAAAAAATACTAACACTTTCTAGAGGCACTTTTTAACGGTCTACCCTAAGATGTCAGTTTTCTAAATCAACGTTTCGATTTCTCAGAACTATCAAGCCAATTTTTTTAAATACGGACTTGTAGTTTTTATCAATTTTTTTGCATATTTAGGGGGTAATTTGATAAAATCCATCAGCAGATATTTTTAAATTGTAGACGTTACTGACAAAATTACCGGACGTTTTTTTTATTATTTTGAGATATCAAAGGATACGTTATGACAGGATACTTGATCAACTAATCATAATACAAAATTTAGAATCTAAATTTAATATATTATATTAACTATGTAATTTTTCGTAAAGATCAATATTATTTTCACGAATGGTGTACGTAAGAATATCACATGGAGTAAGGAGCATGTCCTCCTCTCTTTCACTCAGCAGCTGCCTGCCGCACACCTGCCTCTCTGGATCCCCGTCACTCTCCACGCTCGCGTTCAAAACCTAACATCTAAAACCTAGGCAACCATGGATGACAACTTTTACCAAGGCAACCTAATATTGTTGGGCAGGGAATAAAATAACCTTTATTTACAACCATGTATGTAATGTTGACATTTCAGACTTTTTAAAAGTTTGAAAGAAACATATTCCTAACTTTAATATTTATCCAGGCGGAAAGTGACATTTAACCGGGAGGAAAGTAATCACTTTCGACCCAGGTAAATGTCACTTTCCACCCAAGTAAATAACAACATTCTTTGATTAACGAAATGTGTGTTTCAATAATTTAAGTCGATCAGTTTTTTTCTTATTGTAGATTAAAACATTCTCAACAAATTTTCATTTATAAAAAGTATTACAAATTATTTTGTTACGTTAATTGTAACATTCGATTGATTATGCTGCGACGGAAATTGTCATCCCATGCTGAACATCTTGCGCAGAAATGGTAACGTTTTTAGTACTAGAGTTTGGAATTTCGTCAGATATTCTTGTGGTAATTTTAACCTGAGAATCTGTAGACTTGTCGATGTACCCTTCCGCCACGGTCGAAGATTTCCACCCCCCTGATCTCTTCAGCTGGAGAATGTCGCCACCGTGTGGCTGCCGTTCTTCGGAAGCAGTGCCCCGTGTATGTTTCACAATGCGCGAGCTTTAGAAACACAGCAATTTTTTTGGGAAATTGACTTATCGAATTGTGGCCAAATGGCTAGCGAGTGATTTTGCCAAATCTTAATTGCAAAAAGAAGTTTTCATTTAAAACGTCTCCACGAAAGGCAACATATTTTTTAATTAACATTACCCATTCTTCATTATTCACCATGAATACTCTTGACTGGTAGGTTTTTGATGTTGGCATTTCGATATGAACCTTATTTTCTACAATATTAACATCAGTCACTTTCATTTTATACAGTTCGTCACTTCGACATGCATCTGATACACCAATTATGAGTGCAACCTTGATAGGTAGCATATCGTCGGGTGCATTTTTCAAAATTGCTGCAATGTCCTTACTGGAAAAGGTGCTTGACTTTTTGGATTTATATCCTAGATTTTGTTGTTTTAAAAATGCCAATAACTTCGAAAATTTGGAGATATCCACTTTATCTTTAATACTTAAGGTAGTACGCAACATTGAATAAATGGACCAAAGGGTCGACGGCTTTTTGGTTTTGGCAATTTCACTAAAATATGCCAACACAACAGTTTCGGAAATAGCTTTCTGGACACCTTTTTGCGAGCACCAACTCTTGAAAACATCATAAACTTTATCGTACCTTGCACGGCTCTTCTTAGGTGACCAAATCGGTCAATATTTACTTTGCGCACTTATTGGCTACCACAAAAATAAAAATACTGACATATTTTACGTTACTTTTCTTACCATCTCCCGCACATTAAATGTTGCGCAAATGTTTCTACTTATCACAACAAAAATAACAAAGTTTACATACTGCAGTTGTCTTAAATTATCCGACACGTTCCAAAGACCAAACTTACACTATCTCGCTCTCGCACACTCATTATTTCACTTTTCTTCACGCACACAACGGTCCAAACGGTTATTTAAAAGACTTTTTACCAGCTTCTTTTCTTAAAAACCGCAAATATAACTGTTTTCTTTTGCATTTTAAAATAATAACATTTCAGGCGCGAACGTCAACATGACATTATTTCAGCTTTCAACATTTTGATTTCTTAAATGATTATCTATCTATAAGTTAGCTTAGCACGGCTCAACCAGCTGTCATTCTATGCATAGGTGTTGCCCAGTGTAATTTCTGTTCGGTTCTACAATACGGTATCTTGTTGGATACAGCCAGCCAACACTTCATAGATATATGGTGATTCAGAAGTACTTTGTGTTTATTAAAATAATACATAATGATAATAATAAATCGTTAGTTTGAGTTATGTAAGACGCTCGTTATTGAACTACCCAAAGAGAGAGAGACAAATGCGCCCGTGTTTGGTTCCTTTGGATTAGTTAAGAGAGTACCATGCGTAGTGCGCTCGTTTAGTTTGGGTTAATTATTGTTTTGTGTTAGGCGGAGTTGGCCCATTGGTTAATTAAACTTACTTTCGACTATTTTTGCTTAATCTGAGATACCGAAGACAAGCCCGCGTAGCGCGCTTTTGTTTCTTTACTTTGTTAATTGTGGTTGGTTTGGGTTAGTCTAGGTTGGTTTTGCTTAGGTTTGGTTAATTAGGGTTAGTCTGAGTTAGTTTTGGTTAGTCTGGGTTGGTTTTGCTTAGTTTGGGATAGTGGAAAGGCAAGCGGGCGTAGTGCGCTTGTGTCTTTCTATTTTGATTAATTAGGGTTAGTCTGGGTTGGTTTGGGTTACTTTTTATTATTTGGGTTAGCTGTGCGCGCTTGATTAGCTAGTTTGACAAGTTGTTATTCTACTTTTTGAAACATGCACCTGACCTGGGATATTTACCTACTTGAAGTCAAGTCTGACAACGTTGCAAGTACATTTATTTACGGCTAACTACAGCCCAAATGTTAAAAATGCCTTGAATATGGAAATGTTTTTTTTTTGTAGATTTTAGGAATGCCTTGGGTTAGTTTTGTTTGGTTGCGTCCTCGAAGCGACCGGAGGACCATGCGTACAACCATTTATTACCATTTATTTTTTACCATTGTGCAACCACCAAGGCAGACGATTTAACATTGGTGCTATCGTTAGCAGCTCCTGTAAATTTTCTTCAGCGTAAAATTGGGAGCGTTTTCGCGTTAAAATATATTACTAAACAACCGCAATTGTGAATTAATTTTTTCAATTTTTCGCGCCAAAAGTGCTTCTTTCGCAATTTTTTTTTACATTAATGTGATCCATTTGATGAAATCTTTCCATTCAACCTAAAAAAAAACTTTAAAATCAAAAGTGCCTATATGACAGCAGACCCTAAACAACGCCAGATCCTAGGGCCAACGTGATAAACTGAAACTTTTGTTTCAGTTGCGTCCACGATACGTTGGTTTCGTCGATAATTTTCATGTGTCTCGTTCGTCTCGTATGTTTTAACCAAATGTTCGTGGCTTTGTAACTTTAACACTTGCCAAAACTGTTCCGGGGCAATGGATTTTTGGGGGGATCGAACGGGGAACTAAACGGATTTTTTTAGAGGCCGTACAGAATCGCACGTCAGAATGGCAATAATTCAACAAAAATATTGCCTGTAAGCAAACGTCAAACTTGCAAGACAAGCAAGACACAGGTATCTAAAAGGTTTGTTCTAGCAGCGATTTAAACTCAAACCAAACCAAAGCCAAGGCATCCGGAGTTTGCGCATAGCGATTTAAGTGTCGCTTATATTGCAATGCGCAAACTCCGGATGCCTTGGCTTTGGTTTGAAATCGCTACTAGAACAAACCTAATATTTATCAAGCGTGGCTATGGAAATATGTTTGTATGTTTTGTTGTAATTGAATAGGCAGCTAGTTTTGATGTATTTGTGACAAGTAAGGTCAGAATAAATAAAACATTTTTACTTAAAATTAGACTATTGACGCTAAAATGTACTAAATTAATTTTGTAGAATGCATCGCTGTATAATTTTAACCCAATTTATTAAACTTTATGCTTATTTGACTGACGGACGAAAGTGGCATCACGGCGACTACAGCCAAGGAAAAAGCAAACATGCTCGCTGAAATGTTTTCATCGCACTCTACCTTAGACGTCCCCCAAGGCAAGACTCTCCCCACCATATCGAACATCAACACTACCATGGCATGGTCAAGTTTCATCACCATGATATTCGCAAAATCCTGAAAGAACTAGATACGTAAAAGGCATCAGGACCAGACGGAATACCTGCCATCGTGCTAAAGAACTGCGCCAACGAACTAACACCCGTTTTTTCCAGGCTTTTTTCTCTTTCTTACGGAAAAGGGATTTACCCATCCTCTTGGAAAGTCGCTCGAGTGCAACCTGTTCCAAAAAAAGGCAAGAAAACCACACCTTCAAACTATCGCCCAATTGCCTTGCTTCCAATAATCTCTAAAGTCATGGAACGTGTAGTCAACCAGCAACTACTCAAGTACCTCGAGAACAACAGAATAATCAGCGATAATCAATACGGCTTTCGCAAAGAGAGATCGACAGGAGATATATTGGCCTATGTCACTCATATATGGAGTAGGGCAATTGAAAACTACCGAGAGTCTTGAGCGATTGCGTTGGATATTTCAAAGGCATTCGACTGAGTTTGGCATGACGGACTGCTCCTTAAGAACCGATCCCTACACGTTGCAGTCGAAGGACACATCTCGGACACAATCACCATCAACGCGGGCGTGCCTCAGGGCGCAATACTTTCACCAACTCTATTCCTCATCTATATTAATGACCTGCTGATCGAAACGAATAATCCTGTTTACAGTTTTGCAGATGACAGTACCCTTGCCTCCCACTTTAGATCAGAAAAACTCTTACCAGCGACTGAGACTCACCACCGCAGACAGGAGAAGATAACAGCTATTAATCAAGACCTGGAGAAAGTTCAAACTTGGGGCGACCAAAGCATCCAAGCAGCAACGTTTACCAAGAGGGCCAATACAGCGGGCCCTGACATCATTATGGCAGGATCGACCATTCCTTCATCCTCGTCAATTGGACTGCTGGGTGTCTCGGTCAACAGCAATATGTCATAGCATGACCATGTTGCTAACATCGCAAAATCAGCCTCCCAGAAGCTTGATGCGCTATTTCGCAACAAAAAACTCTATACACCTCAGCAGTTGCTCTCGCTGTACAAAGCGCAAATAAGACCGTGCTTAGAATATTGCTCACATATCAGGGGTTCCGCACCAAAGCACACCCTAAAGCTGCTGGATTCTATTCAGAAAAGAGCTGTGCGTCTCGTCGGCGACCCGGAGTTGAGCCGGAATCTGGATAGTCTGGAACACCGCAGACATGTGGCCGAGATGTCTCTGTTTTACAGATATTTTCACGGCAGCTGTTCCCGGGATTTGGCCCGCATCATCCCGCCCCTGACAACTCCTGTCAGACAGTCACGATAGACGGCAGGAGCGCACGAGTTCGTCGTACAACTAGAAACACCTAGGACATCGCTTTACAAGAACTCCTTTGTCTGGCGCACTGCATCACTGTGGAACTCACTTCCAGGACATCTGTTTCCCACTAATTACAACCTACAACTATTCAAGAACCGTGTCAATCAACATCTTCGCACACACACCGCTCGTCGAGCGCCTTAGGATCTTCCTTTAGTGTGTGTGCCACTGCCTTAAAAAAAAGATTTGTAACTAAATATCTGCAAATTTAGCACTTAAAATTAGGGAACGGGAAAACTTTTCCCGTGTGCCTGCACCGGATAACTTTTCCCGTGCAGGCGCACCAGAAAGACTTACTTTCAGAGAGGTATTATGAAAAAGGTTCATTGACTACTCACGGACAACACAATGGACCGGTTGATGTCAGATACTCCGACGCATATCCTTGCTGTGCATGTCATTTTTTGTTCGATCCAGGTGGATGTCGATCAGTTTAATTATTAAATATTTTTTCTGGGTAGGTATTTTGTACGCAGAAGAATTCCAGGACAAGCATGATGGATGGAAATTTATTGTATAGAAATAAAAATAAAATAAGAGACAACTGAATATTGTGGAATTTGAGATTTTCTAAATGGATGCGACGCGCGACGCATCACTCGCATTCATGCACGCTACGCAACTGGGTGTTAGGTGGCAAAAATATCAATATTTCGAAAACAGCTGACTTAAGGTATAGAGTATGCTATATCAGATAAGTATCTTAAAAAAATGCAAAAATTAAAAATCTAAAAATATACCTATATCTATAGTTTGCCATTTAAAATAACGATAAGCTTTATATTATACTAATCTAACCAAATAAAGATTTTAACTATCATGCAAAATATAACCAGAAACTCTGTTTAGTCGACAACAGAAAATCGAAATAGAGGTAGTAAATTTTAAACTTAAATTTTTCAGAAAATTGTTTTCTTAATGAAAGTTAATGCTTATCTCTATTACAGAACGAAATATTTAAGTATTAAATTTTAAAAAAATTGCTTGGTACACCTTGTAGATAAAAAAAAAATGTGATTTTTTTACCTTAGTGAACTATTCGTATCACATTTTCATCTACCCTGTGTACGAAACAAAATTTTTTATTGCGTTTGCGATAAACATTAACTTTCTTTAACCAGAAAATATTTTGTGGCATTTTAATTTAAAATTCAAACCCCTTGTCTCTGTTTTTAAGCCGTCAACTCTACCTACCTAAAGTTAAAATATCATGTCAGACGACTTATCATTATCATAATATAATTCTTTAGGTAGTGATCTAATCCTCAATATTTAATAATGACGTATTGTAATTCGAAAGATAATATATGAGATAAACCAAATCTTATCGCAGCTGGTAATTTCATTATTACTCAGTCAGGCGTACACATTGTTAACTTGGTGCAGGCAAAATTTACTTGTGCTTTTTTTATTCGGGCGCCACCATAATATTTATTTAAATTAGGTAGGTAAATTAATATTTAATTATGTAATAATATATTGCTATTAATTTATTCACTATCCGCCCGCTCTCGTCTAGGGCATCTTCTATGTTGGCATATTTTAGGATTATGAGATTATTTTTATTCATTCCATGAACTACAGTTTTATTAATAATTCGAGTAATATTTTTTTGTTATCATAAGTAGGTATATTTATCTGTATGATAATATGACTAATTAGATAAATCAAAAGCTGCTCAGTAATATTTTTCAGTCGCCCATTTTTTAGGGCACAGTAAAATTTAAAATTATGACATCCAAGTTAATCATTTTATGTAAAAATATTTTTTTTATGCAATTGGCAACTCAGAGGAATTAAGACTCGCATTTCACGCAAACGAAACACACAATATGCCGAGCAACAGGTTTGAGCCTATTTCTTGCCCCTTATTTTCAAACGAATTAGTTGGGGCTTGCAAAGTTGCAAAACATTATATATTATGCAGACATATAAAAATGCATACTTTCATATATACATACCGGGTGGTCAACTAAGAATGACACTCGGCTATATCTCAAAAAGTAATTGTCTGTAAAACAAATTATAAGTAAAGCGGCCAAGAGAAAATGTTGAAACTTTTTTTATTTAGTTTCCAAAATGACCGCCAGGGGGCCTACAGCCATCCCAAATTTTTAAACCCGGTTTTTGCAAAATTTTCTTAAATTAAAAATAGTAGAATGCATTGCCATTTTAGGGCCGAGATAAATCCGATAATTTTTTGTTAAACACTTTTTGCTCTATCTCAGAAAAGTGGTGGAGGGTGTTCGAACGTATTATGTCAATAACTTCAAATTGGCTGAACGGATCTTAATAAGCATGGAATCGTTGAAAAGAGCTTTTCTTCGGCTATCAACTATGCCTTGAGTGGTGTGATTGCGATTTCTTACCTAGCCGCTAGAGAGCGTTTTCTGACATAACCGCAAATAAATCCGATTTTCTGAAAAAAATTAAGTACAACGATAGCACTTTCTTAAATCAAAAGACAGCCAAATGAGAGCCTAATATGTCAGTGAAAACCGCATCTCGATATCTCTCACCTAACCTAACATATAAGTAAAAGAAATCAAAACTCGAAAAAAAAATCGGAATTTGGGAGAATTTTTCGGTAGACCCGTTGCTATTAAATCCTAATTATCATTATTTTACCACAATATATATTATTTTACTGCTAAAATATCAACATAATATTTAAAATCTCAATAATAATTAAGATTAATTCAATATGAATATTGATTGCCATTGTGTCCACACAAAACTCAAACTTATTCAAGAAAGCAAGTATGCGTTAGAAAACTAAACCGCAAAAATTATAATGGCGATACCTAAATATCAATCATGTTAAGATTGCGGCTACTTATATTGTATGAGATATTTCTGGGGCTTTATTTTGAAAAAATATAAATTTTACACCTGTATTTGATATGTTTCGTGCCTATTTTCAATGCAGTGAAAATTAGGGATGGCAACGATGCATTGATTTCTTTTTTAAACTTTATCACGATTTTTAAAAAATCTAATAAACTGGTTATTTTTAATAAAAAAAGGTATTACTCATTTGACATCGATAAATTGCTTGGTCTTCAAGAAATTCCAACTTTAATCATTGAATGCTCGCGGACTTTATGACATCTGCCAACGTTATTCGTTTACTCACCCAAATAGGCTTGACCATTGACGAAATTATTATTATTTAACAAATATTTTAATTAAAATATAACAAATTTGCAATAATAAAATAATATTATCAATAACAACAAATATTAGTTTTCGTTCTGCAAATAAAAACATCAGGAGATGTTACTGCCGTGCAAAGTAAAAAGGATGTACTCGCAAAACATGCCAAAATTAGTTTTTTTAATTTTTGAATTCTCCTTTTTTCTCTGCATAAGTGTATATTTTTTATCATCTTGATATCTTCAAAAATAAGGAAGAAAACAGCTTGTCAAATTAATGTACACGCACAAATTTTGAGGTCGTGCAGAGCCAAAAGAATGCACTAAACAATTTTTCAAAAGTTTTTCAAAGGCAAAATAATGTAAGGGATATTACCTTAAATCTTCTTTTTATTTTTAGTTCGACAGAGGCAAAGTAAGGTATGTGCTTATATCTTACTTTGCCATTGGAAACATCTAGAAAATAATATGACATTTCATAGGCAAAGCAATGTACCTACTCGTTTCATATACACTACTTTGCCGCTGTCTCGATTCAATCTTGCAAAATCTCTTGAGCAATAAGTATCCTTTTTTGTGCGGAAGTTAAAAACTTGTAAGTACGTTGTTTTGAATTTACACTTATTTTAATTTGTATAAGGTGTTTTTTCCCACCGTTAGTATTGTAGTGCCTTAGTAAAGTAATGTTTTATTAAAGAATTTTTAAACAAATTAAATAATTTGTTCTTGTCTTTGATTCTAAAGTTGCAATTTTAATGTATAAATATACCCTACTTTGACAATTTTATCTAAATTTTAAATTTAAAAATACATTTCGGCGCAATGCTTTGGTTTTAATGTAGATAAAAAGATCAGGTTCAAAAACAGCCTATATACAAGTTTTTAGAAAGAAATTATAAAAAATGCACTCAAGGCACAAAAATTTCCTAAAAGTTTAATTATCTCTAAACTTGACTTTTGTTAGTACCTTCTTTTGCCTTTGCACGGCAGTTTATGTGTAAAAATTAAAATGATAGATATTTACGATACCTGTTAATCAGTCAAAATACGAAGAAAATCGGTTGGTTATGAGTATTACACCCTCTAGTGGGCAATTTGGAAACTCGAAAAGAATTTTCAGCGTTTTCCTTGACTTATTTGCGGTTAAGTCAGAAAACGCCCTCTAGAGGCTAGGTAAGAAATCGCAATCACCCCACTCAAACCTTTCAACGACTCCAAGCCTATTAGGATCCCCCACCCCTTCCCTATAATGGATGCAGTAAAAAGTGTTAAAAAAAAAAGAATCGAATTTATATCGGCTTTAAAATGACAATGCATTTCTATTATTTTAATTTAAGAACATTTTGCAAAAACGGGTTTTAAAATTTAAGATGGCTATTACTCTCTCTGGCGACAATTTTGAAAACTGAAAAATAATTTTCACCTTTTACTCTTGTCCGCGTTACTCATAATTTTTGTTACCGTAAGCAAAGTTTACAGAATTAAAAATATAAATTTTGTAAACTTTGCCGTAAGTCTTTACAACAATTACGAGATATAGCCGAGTGTCATTCTTAGTTGACCATTACATTCTACATGTGTTTATATGGACATACATACATGCGTACAGGGTGATCGTTAGCTCCATTTAACTTTTTTATTTTGCGCACTAGTAAAACTGTTAAGGACAAAAGTTGTAAGGATTTATGTAAACTATTTGCAACATATCGTATACACAGAGCACATGGTGTTTGATGCAAAAAGAGTGTCAAGTCATCGGCATATATTTTTAAATACATTGCATATTAATGAATTTTTAGAATATGCTTGAACCGTTTTCCAAATTTATTAGTATAGCTAGGAAAATAATAATCTTATATATATTTCCTATACGTACTATTGAATTTTCAATTGTTAAATTATGTTTAGAATTTAAGACAGAGTCTCAAAATACATTAATATATAAAGTGTTCCATTTAACCTTGACCTGTTACTTGTTTTTACAACACCCCGTATATACTGAACATTTTTCCCAGTGCGAAAAATAATAGTATATTATGATATAAGTGTATAAGAGGGCCTTTAAAGCACGCGCGACATATTTCAAAACACGACGCGCAGCGGAGTGTTTTGTAAGTCGCAAGGGCTTTAAAGGTCTCTTATACACGTATATCATACGCTATTTTTTATTACAAATGCATCATAATCTCAAAAATGTTTTAAATATTAAGCTTAAGGGATATATTGACGAATATATTAAACTGTTACATTTGACATGATCAAATGTTTCTATAGCAACATTTAAAAAAGTAGGCGCATCATAAACATCATTTTAAGCACGCTGCAGCGTGCGATAATCGTTGATTATGATGCATGCGTAATAAAAAAAAAATGAACGTGGAATCGTATAAAACGCTACTGACCGAGAAGAACAACCGTCTGTTCTTCTCGGCTACTGAAGTGAAAACAAGCGTCTGGCGATCGGGGCTAATTTTCGATGCTACATGCCCAATGGCGAAACGAATAATAGGTATTATTATGGCTTTGCATGGCCCTCCGCTCGCTACGGGGGCTCAATCAACACGAACTAACCAAGTGTTAACCAAAACTAACCCAAGGCTAACTCAAACTAACCCAAATTTAAGAAAAAAAGGTAAATTAATAAAAAACAAACATAATCTCAAAAAAAGGTAAACAAAACATCTGTCGCGACCTATAGGAATCGAACCCGCAGCGCAGGAATGAGAGGCAAGCACTCTGCCTACTACACCACCGAGGCGTTGTAGAAGTTTTGCTAGAACGTAGAGACATGGATAATTCCGATATTTCGTTCTTGTTTCATCATTGCGCCTGTGGCATCGAAAAATACCCCGATCGCCAGGCGCTTGTAAGTGAAACTTCTGCCTATAATGAACGTCGTATTGAAGCGCGCACACGGCTTAAGCGATCCCTACTACTAACTCGACATCGTATATTACCTAACTGCGAAAGTACATCCATAACACGATCCGCTTATGGGCCCACAAAAGTGAGGCGGAGCTACCTTTGTTTACTATTTTAGAGTGTAATATTTCACTTCACGCATGACCCTCCGCTCGCTTCGCTCGCTTCGTGGACGCCATACCACGCGCAAGCCTTTCTTCACACAAGTGCCCATTAGCACGAGACTAAACTAACCCAAACTAACCAAAGCTAACCCAAACTAACCAAAGCTAATCCAAGCTAAGCGAAATGATTTCGTCCAGGCTTGCGTGAAGAACAAGCCTTTCTTCACGCAAGTGCGTAGTAGCTTAAACGAGACGAAACTAACTCACACTAACGAAAAATAAGCAAAAAAAAAGAATTATTTTATTCAACAGATTTTGTTACATTAATTTGGGTTAGTCTCTGTTCGTTTTACTCCCGGAGCGTGCGGAGCCAAGACATGAAATGTAGCGCGCTTATTTAATTTAGTTTGGGTTGGCTAATAGTCGAGTAAAAAGACGATCACTTTGTCTTATTTTCAATAAATGTATGTATGAAATGTCACTATTTTCAAGTTTCAATTTCAGAGGTTTGCTTTTCCCCTGAGCAAATAGTATGGTGTTTTAGTGATTCCCCACAAGTTTAAACTTAAAACTTGAACTTTGGAGACTCAAATGTGGTGGATCCTCAAATTTTAATGGCTTTATCTCAACCAGAACCGCTTAAACTACTCTATAAGGGGTGTCTTATAGAGTAGTTTAAGCGGTTCTGGTTGAGATAAAGCCAACAAAATTTGAGGATCCACCACATTGAGTCTCCAAAGGAAAATATAAAATTTGTAAATTAGACAACTTATAAATTATTATCGGTTCTGGTTGAGATAAGGTAACTCCCATACCTACCTATGTAAGTAAACTACTTTTTTATAAGGAAAAATAAACTCAAACATATTAAAATAAAAAAAACTGCATAGTAACGTTCCTCTGGCTAGTCTATAGTTTCTAGGTAAATCCCCGACGCGGCGGGTGAGTGAATTTGAAATTATTATAAACTATAGGTATACCTAAGACCTGATTTGAATAGTATATTGTGTAACTAGGAGGAAAAGCAAAACGACGACTGTGGTAGTTGCTGGACGATGCGCAGCCGAGGCCAGCAACACAGGAGTCCAGGAATGTGCTTTTCCTACGAGTTGCACATACTATTTTTTATCCGATCGAAATTAATTAGAATACGTACTTATATAAATAGAGCCAAATATTACTGTAAATAAAAAAGGTGTTTTAAATTTAAACTTAACATAATATCAAGTTTTGAATCGAGCGAGCTTGAATTTTATTACGTAGCTACGGAAACTACAGCTAAATGTTACTTTTGATAGACGTCAGATCTGACAAACAAGGCGTTTGAATATGACAGAAATGTTAGATTCCCGGCCTAGGACGGGAATGTTATATTCCCGGACTGTTATTTTCTATTCTTGTACAGTTATTGCATGTTGCCAAGCAACGAATACAATATACTGGAATCATGACTTTTGCGGTGAGAAAATACATCGGAAAGGTGTCGTTTTTCGTCCGATCGGATAAAAAATATTTTTTTGTGCTACTCATAAATATAGATAGGCAACTATTTAAATAATATAAGACAACAACAATGGAAAGTTCACTACGAACATTTACTACAAGAGAATAGACCACAATATGTTACCAATTAACATACAGGGAGAAAGAGTGGAGATAGATGAAAATAAGGTAGGGAAGGCTATCTCTAAACTAACAAATGGAAAATCCTGTGGACCAGAAGGAGTGTTTGCAGAATTACTGAAAAATGGGACAGGAAAATTTGTCAAAATACTGACACGACTATTTAATAACTACCTTAATCGCCAAGAAGTTCCCAAGGAATGGAAGGTCGCCTATATCTCATCAATCCACAAGAAGGGCAATAGAAGCGACTGCGGCAACTGCAGGGGAATCTCGGTAACGAGCTCGATAAGTAGACTATATGGACGAATACTTAGAGATTTAATAGAGGCAGAATATGTAGAAGAGGAAGAACAAAGTGGTTTTAGAAGTTGAAGATCTTGCAGTGATAACGTGTTTACCATAAAACAAATAATAGAAAAGAGATCAGCAGTGAACCTAGAAACACACATGCTATTTATCGATCTTACAAAAGCATACGACAATATACCCACGTGCCTACTCTGGGAAACACTACACCATACTAATATATAGTCTGTCTAGAAAGTATCCGGAAAAAAGAAAATACAATTAAAATTTTT
>MU184668.1:245974-277603 GCA_016904865.1 Pissodes strobi | reverse complement strand
CGAATTTCGTAAATGCAGCTTCAGCGATTTTGAAGATATTTAAGCGTTCCCGTAATAATTTGGTGTTTTACTAAATTTGATACGCCCAATTTATTGCAATAAAAACAAATGGGGCGTTCCATTTAAGATAACAAAATGACTCCGTGTAGCTGGGAAATCTGGCAACACTGCCGATATCATGGTTCAATTCCGCATGCCCGGAAACCCCCAGGTACCGAATTTTGTAAATATACCTTTAACGATTTAGAAGATATTTAGCGTTCCGGTTCTTTTTACTAACCAGATGTCAATAAAAAATAAAACAACAAGCATTATATGTGATAAATATATTTTATGATTAAACAGAATCCAACTGGCTCTTGTGATTTTTACATGCCATCGTCCAGTTAAAAATATTTGTACATTACCCAGAACGAAAAATAACATTTTAAATTAGTTACATTTAATTCATTTATGTCTCAAAAACTTCATAAAGTTTAGGTACACATAAATATGTTTGTAGGATAATCGATGGTAGTTGTTTCAAATATTAAAACAAAACATACGGGCATTTGTATTGGGATTTAAGTAATTTAATCGTAACTTTAATAATAAAACCAGTCTCATGTTACAATACATAATGACAAATATTTACACTTAATTTCGATTGACCATGCTAAACAAAATGGACAACATCTAATAACAGTACAGTGATTCTATCTCTAATATGTACAACGTGATTTACTTTAGTAAAGCTAAATACTGGCATTGCCAGTGTCCGTTGGACACAGAAAATGTAACACAGCAAACCGAATGATTTGTCATTTTTATAAGTTTTGTTGAACCTGATCGACAGAAGTTCATAAAAATTTAAACCATTCCGCAGAGGAGATAAATTATCTTAGGTATATTTTACATTTCTCTATTATAATACAAACTGTACGGCCTAAACATTAATTTCATTAAATATTTCTAATTACACAGCTTTATATACGTAAATTATATATAGTTGATATATCACAGTATGCATTGCCCCAATCGTATTTGACAAGGAAAATCATAAAAATTTATTTTTCATACAATAAAATTTTACCCAAAACGAATATGATTTAAGATATCGTTTAACATCTTTTCAGAATAATAAAAGCATAAGTTTTAATAAAAAAAATTATACAAAATTTAAATATGTAAATGCAATAGCACCTTTGCTTCCATTAGATGATATTGCAAAAGATAACCGAAATGATGTTAAATCTTTTTAATCCATCATCGAAACTTAAATATTACTTCGTTATAATATGGATCACTGGATATGTTTTGATACTTTATAAGAATTTAAAATGAGATCGGGATAACCAAAATAATATCTTCCAATTGTACTGGAATGTAAAATCAAGTGTCCAAAACTGGTATCATTAATACTAAAAATGCAACTACCTTTCTCTACCTAAGTACACATTTTTTCCTATTTCTGATCAAAAATGTTATTATATAAATGTTTTCAGAAATTTCCTTGCCGTGATAAAGACTAGTTGAACATAGGAACAAGTCCTCTAATCCAGAAATATCCTCGCCATATGATCCCAATCTCAAGCGGCCAGTCCTTCTCTGGAAGCGGACAATAGGTCTTCGCGAGGGGCTTCTGCAGCTTTTCTCTCGAAATGCAAATCCCATAATCCCGGTCTAGGTTCGGGTTCACTTGGTGGTCGGTCGGAAGCTCGCTCGGGAGAGTTCGGCTGAGGCCTTACGGTCTCTGGTGGCGGATAACCGAAGCCAAGCAGGCCTCCGTATTTCGCCGATGGGGTGAGACCGTTTTGCGTCGGGCCTACTGACGACATCTCGTTTAACTGGAATAAAATAAGCCTTGATATTGATTGCAGTTTATATTGTGAAAAGTTATTTAAAAAGATCACATTTCAGGATAAATTAAATTTAATGAAATCTTTAGTGACATATGATACATTGGAAGAAGTTAGTAACGAGAGGGTCCTATAGAGGCTTTTATGTTTATTAAAATTGAAAAAGGTGGAAACAAATGTAACATTTAGTATCTAACTTGACTTTGTTTTTCTTTCACACATTCCCACCTAAATTGCGCACGTAATTTTGATAAAGCGAAGTATCTTTTTGGGTTACACCATTTTGGCCATTCAATTGAGAATTGCCTAACATTGCTTTCAGGCACTGATATTACTTTGGTCTTGTCGAAGCAGGCATAATGACCGCTGGAGAATAAAATGAAATAATATAAAATAATTGTTCGCAGAAAAATTGCCAAGGCAGATAATTGTATTGGGGCGTTTTCCACACTTTATTAAATTAAACTACTTACCTTTTGTTGCATGCCGTTAAGGAATGGAGCCGGGAGGTACGGGTAGAAGAGGTCGGGTCTCCGCTGCAGAAATTCTGAATCCTTGGGAGTCATGGGAATGGGAGGCAGATCTAGGGACATGCGACGTCCTCGTCGTGATGCCCCGTTGCTCCACATATGGGTACCCATGTGAACCTGCAAAATAAACAGATTATGCAATGATTTGATAATAATGTTTCATGGAAAATGGAACTGACAGGATAATCTTAGATGGAAGTTTATTTGAATTAAAACAGTTTTCATGTTACAGTTATTTTTTATTCCACAACCATCTAATTAACCAAGCTATACGATTTAGTCTCGGAGACACTATCGAGTGAATTCATAGAAAAATAGACCATAAACAGTCCATTGGCTAGCTTGCTATTGTTAACCCATGGTTGGCCTAAAATAACTGTAGCTATAGGCTGAACTACTTTTGCGACAGTTAAAACTGGCTCCTATGGCTAGTAAGCTAATCTGTAATTCATATTAGCAGTGGCTGAACAGATTGATTCACGAATAATGCCTCTTGGTGTAGGAGGGTATATTGAATTTTCTTGAAAATGATATATGAATTTTTAATTGTGCGTTACATTCATGCAGCTTTGGGATAGCAATCTTGCTTTGTTAACTTCAGAATAATTTCCAGAAGATCAGAAACATAACAAGACCCATTTTAATTATATTTAATGTAAGTCGTTTATATGACTTAAATATAATTAAAATGGGCCTTGTTATGTTTTCTGATCTTCTGGAAATTATTCTGAAGTTAACAAAGCAAAATTCCTATCCCAAAGCTGCATGAATGTAACGTACAATTAAACATTCGAATTGAAAGTTAGCTGCTCAGATACGCTTGAATTTTACTTAATATGAAACCATTTTGAGTAGAGTAAAAATCCAGTTAGCAACCACTTTTGGAATAATTCCCCAGTTTCAAAATATTTTTAAATCATACGAGGTTAGTCGATCTACGAATAAAGCACCTTACAAATGTACAAAAAATACTGATTACCTCTTTGACCCATCCGTGTACCAAGCAACTACAATTTTTTTCATGTATAATTAATTTTTTTTACATAAGAGACCAAACAAACCGCAGAGACATATTCGGTAGCTTTAAAAACAAATATAGTGCTGCTGGATTAGTTATAATACATTTGTTAACCCTCTAATGTTTATGTTTTCTAATAAAGCCATTATTTATAAAAAGATTTTGTTTGCTTTAAAATATCAAAGCCGAGGTCAAACTTTTTACGCACGTCGTCTAAAAGCTTAATAAATGATTCTGTTACACACTCTACTTTATTACTAATTTTCTGAATAACATTTTAAGAAATTAACAATTGGTATTTGATTTAAACACAAAAAATACGACATCTGTTTTAGCTTAAAATTTAATATAGTTCTGCGATCAATAGTGGTTCTAGAAATGGAACTAGGCATTATGATACAATTAAATTCATTAATCATTGCGGAATTATACTTATTAGAAATTTTCACATATCTAATTAGTCGCTTGTAGCTTTGTCTCTTAAGGTATTATTCTTATTACTTTCTGAAAATGTATTACAAGCTGAAGTTATATTAATTTTGAATTTAAATGCCATTTTATTAATATTTTAGACCCTGTTAAAAATATTCCAGAAAAACGAAACTGTTTATGTAGAGTTGCTTTTCCTCGGAAAGTTAGGTGTATAGACTTTATCTACGAGTGTGCGGTATGCAATCCGGGGATTAGGTTTTAGTATTATCTCTAGAGATAGAAGTCCATTTTAGCCCTTGACCTTGGTTTGCTTTTGAGAACTATACATAATATTATACAGCTCTTTTAAAACAATCATGTCCTTAAGCTATTTTTGCTTAACTATTGAGTCGGCGCATGAGGTGTTTCCCTAAGCAGATCAGAAACACTATATTATGGTTCAATAAATTATAAAATTAAAAATATATTCTCTTAAAGTCAAATATGTGATTACAGATAAACTTTTGATACGTTATTCATTAGTCTAATAATCGCTTTATAAATTATTTGGAGAGAAGTGACTCATTTCAGGAACTGATCTACAGTAAGAAGTTGCTCTTGTCGGGGGAACAAATTGGCGGCACCAATACTATTTTTTTTTCTAACACACATTACAGCCTTCATTCCTCGTCATCTACGTCCAGACAAATGTTTCGCACAGATATCTACTACCATAAAGAAGCATAGCCTTACGTAATATATAACATATATCCAACACCAGTTGAAATGGAAGTTAGCTTGCATTAGTAAGCAAAAGCGACAGTACATACCTTGAGGTTTCCTTTAGTGGTGAAGGCTTTCTGGCACACAGTGCACCTGAATGGCTTATCACCCGTATGGGTTCTCATGTGAATCTGCAAGGCCGAGCTGGACGAAAAGTTCTTATTGCACACGTGACACAAGTGCTTACTTGATTGCAAGCCTGGAAAGACACACACCACACACATGTTAGCCCACAACCTAGCTCTTAGTTAGTGCAAGCGAAACGATGTTAAGAAACGCCGCTGCTCTTATTTACATGAATACTTCCTGTTTATTTACTTTTCAGCAATTATCTTTATAACTTTTTATGGTATGATAATGGAGCTTAATTAAATATAAAATAGTGTACTGGAACGGTTATTTAGAGTAAAACTGCAGTATTGAAATGGGTTTAATATGATAAATTGTAAAAGCTCGTATGGTATAATGGTACTTTAACATGAATAAAATATGGATTGCATGAAATAAATAAGTCACAACGGTTTTAAAATATAAGGATATGGGTGGAATTAAAGGTGATCTTACTTGCGTTAAAAATGTAATAAAAACACCTTGTATTGGAAATAAAATATTGGAGTGATTGAAATGTTACGTCAGGATTATAAAATGTACAAGAATGGAATGAAGCGTATAATTATTAATTCGAATCAACATAAATTTAAAAATACCACAATAATACCTGTAATCTTTTAATACGTATATTCTTCAGGTAAAAGGGAGAGGTCCCTGGGAAGGAAATGTGTACTTAAAGCATTTTTAAATTTATGTGCCTAAGTTTAATTGCATGTTAGATATAACATATTTCTCTTTTAGCGATTTGATGGAAACTACGAACTGCGATTAAGCTGCTGAGAATACAAGTAAAAAATCCTGATAATAATAAAGAAAATGCAATAATCCATATGGATTGAAATTTTATTTACAGGTTCCTAAAAGTAAGTAGTAAATTCACCTGAATTCTTCCAATTAACTAAAATTTATAATATCTCCATTTTTCTAGTCGTTTTTATAAAAAACTCAGAAGTATCGTAAAAAAATAAAAAGAGCTCATGAAACGTTTTAGAAGGTATACCTAAGCAAAGTCTTAGTAACCCTACGGACTCACTCATATTTCAACTTGTTTGGTTACTAGATAAATATAGTATTCAACTCTTATTCAAAATCGTTGAACTAATAACTGATATTTCATTTTTCAAAAATTATAAGTTAATTGCTGAAAAGCAGAATAAACTGTAGTGCCTTTCCAAATCCACTAATTTTGATATGGAATAATAACTAGGTATATTTAATTATCAAGTAATCAATTCCATAAGGATAAATACGGTATGAAACTAGGACGTTACTTCTTTAAATACTTAAATGTGTGTGATAGAATCATTTTGAGTTAATGGAAATATGGAAAATAGTGTTAATTTACAATATGTTCTTAAAAGTTTCTTCGTAGACAGAAAACTGTACACTAGACGTATTTTATCATTTATGTTAAATCTCGTAAACATCATATTATTTGTATATTGTTTTCGTTACCAATTAACTGCGACCAATTCTAATAGTTTTTCTGCTAAATTTATTTTTGCAAAAATTTACGTAATGAATTTGAATCATTGTACGCTATGCAAATTAGAGGTTGAAACGAAACGAAATAATTTCCGTTCTCATTGCAAAATGTAATTATTGTAATTAAAAGTTACACAAAAATTCAAACTAGCAATTTATAGGGGAAAGTCGGGTAAGATGACACAGGAGTTCAAATGAGCATTCTCAGATATAGAAAACCAATGATATAGCTATTTTGTTTTACCGCGCAGTAATTTTTACAAATGAGGCAATATCAGCGTTCCGATACAGTTTCACATAGCTGCTGTGGAAATGCTTTTCAATTTTGGAAATCTCGACGTGTGTTTGACTCACGCGAAAAATTATTGTTAATTATGTTTATATATAGCTGAAGAAGTACAAGCAAATAGTCGTCTCTCATAATATTATATTACGCATTTGGTCCTTTGAATTTTGATTGATGAAGTATCTTTAGTTGGAAGAAGTTAACAGGAGAATACGAAAAGTTTAGAAATAACGCAGTAATTTATATGAATATGCAATTATAAGGGACAAAAATCATTTATAATCTACTGATCTATAGCATTTCTTTCATCCGAAGATAATTGCAACGAAATTATGTTTGAAAAATTTAACTTCTTAAATTTACCAGAAATTTGTGGGAATATTTTACTTACAAGGTATTCTTGAGAAGAAATTGGCCTCTCGATGCCGGACCGGGAAACAATTTTTTTAATAATAACTTTGGGACGACCAAGGATATTTAAGTAAGATTCATCAAACAATCATAAAATAAAAAAATGTAGTTCAATATGAGGGCTCTTTCACGATCCCAACATTCTCCGGTCAATCAAAAGCACACAAATGACTCAATGAGTGAATATATTTTAGAGCTAAGAGAAGCTAAGACTAAAACCGAGACTACCTTGCAAATCGAATGGTTACAGTATTTTTTGAAAATTTCAAATTAATGATGTCAGCATCGAAAAAGCAGATGCAAATTTTGGCAACATTAAATGATGAAGTATTCTAAATTCATTCAGTGGTTACTTATTATTTTATATATTTATTAGAAAGATATTTATCCATTGAATATAGATGTATAAATTTATTTACATGACATTTAAAGGTTAAAGCAATACAGAACATTTTTAATACGGTATAATTTAATCTACTAATTATAATATTTGCTCTAAACTGACAACTGACTGGACGAATAAAATATAAGCAAAAATATATTCGTTAAATTAAATACAAATAACATTATGGGTTGGGAGCGGAGCAACAATCTTCACGGTGAGTGTGTTCGTAGACATTGAAGGAGCATTCAATAATGCATTAGTAAATTCCTTATACACAGCATTAGCTGAAAGAGGGGTTGAACCACAGATGAGGAACTGGGTCAGAAGTATGTTAAATTGCAGAATAGCCACAACAACCCTACAGGAGAAGGGCTACAGACAGATTCAGGGGTGTTAGGGTAGGGTTTGTGTCGCCTCTTCTGTGATCTCTCCTGATGGATGATCTGCTAGCGATCCTCTAGCTGCGGTATTTGGAGATGCAGGCATACGCGGATGATCTAGTAATACTTATAACAAGCCACTCGCAAAGAACTATCTCAGAGGATATTCAAGAGGTGCTAACCGTAATCTATGACTGGTGTGAAAGGGAACGACTATCTGTAAACTCGAACAAAACAGTTATAGTACCGATCACAAGGAAGAAAAGGCTGGAAAACCTAAGACCACCTTCACCCAAAGGAGAGACTTTCCCATTTGGAAACACAATGAGGTATCTGGGAATTACCCTAGATAAAGCTCTTAACTGGAATGGGCATCTGGATAAAATTGTCACAAAAGCCAAAACCGTCACTTGTACCTGCAGACGCATTTGTGGCAAAACATGGGGATACATCCCAAACAAATGCACTGGCTATATGTTGCGGTCATAAGACCAATGAAGCAGTAGCTTGGTACTCTAAGAGGTTACACAGCTCTGCGAGAATCAAATTATCCACCTTACAAAGACAAGCGTGTCTGGCAGCTAGTGCCGCATTCAGCACTCGGCCCACGTCAGCGCTTGAGTGTCTTATAAATCTGCCACCTCTCCAAATAGTACTGGAAAGAGAGGATAGATGGGTTACGTATTGATTGACACAGGCGGTGATCAACAATCCGAAGGCGATCATCATGGTGCCCATCAAGAAATCAAGAAATGTCAATGAGCGGGCCAGTGTGTTGGGTCTACCATTAGGATGTTGTAGGCATAACATCTGATGGTAGACCCAACACACTATCCCGCACATTGGTTGGCACCAAAACTATCCATTGCCATGCCTATGACGTCCTCCTACTAAAGAGGAACGAATGGGCAAAAATCTCGGAACATCTGAGAACAATAGAGAATAGTTGGTTCACTGACAGCTCCAAGACTAATGATGGTACAGGAGCCGCTGCATGGAATAAAAAAGGTAAAGTTGAGCTTAAATGTTCTCTAGGCAAACATGTAACCATTTTTCAGGCTAAAGTTCAAGCAATTGATATGACTGCACAGTGGTTCATCGATAGAAACTGGAAAGCCAAGTCAAACAAAATATTCTCGGACAGTCAAGCGGCTTTAAAAAGCTCTTGAATCCAACCGTTGTTCATCCAAGGCGGTATGGAACTGCCAGAAACTACTCACCAAACTAGGTAGAGAAAATAAACTTCCACTGATCTGGATACCTGGACATACAGGATATGAAGGCCCCATCTGGACCTACTCACGTGTACGCTTACGAAAACAGTCTTCAAAAGATATTGTACAGGGTTATTCATTATAAATGGACACCCCCCTTAACTTGGTTATTTTGAAAGATAGAGGGATAATTTTTTTATCGACTTGTAGGTAATCATCTTAATTTTTTTATTAGTTATGAAAATATTATACAGGGTGTCCCATAAGCAAACGCCAATATAAAGTTATATTTTTTAAATGGAACTCCCTGTATATTATTGCATTTTTGGATTCTACTTAAAATTCTAAGCATATTTTATGTATGATGTTACAGTTAGTAGTTTAACAGCTATAAACAGTTGAAAATCGGTACTTTGGCATTTTTTTACCTTGGTAGCAAGAAGATCATTAGAGATGGAGTAAAATGAACTTCACATTCCTATCTCAACTTTTCAAGTGCTATCTGATGGGGCTAACTGGCAGGCGGTACCATGGGTACCAAATCTGGTACCTTGGCAGGTACCATCAGTTAGCACCATCAGATAGCTCTTGAAAAGTTAAGATAGGAATGTGAAATTCATTTTACTCCATTTTTAATGGCCTTCTTGCTACCAAAGTGAAAAGTAACCAAAGTATCGATTTTCAACCGTTTATAGTTGTGAAACTACTAACTCTAGAGGTATAACATCATACATAAAATATGCTTAGAATATTAAGTAGAATCCAAAAATGCAATAATATATAGGGTGTTCCATTTAAAAAATGTAATTTTATATTGGCATTTGCTTATGGGCCACCCTGTATAATATTTTCATTACAAATAAAAAAAATAAGATGATTACCTACATGTCGATAAAAAAAATATTTCTCTATCTTTAAAAATAACTAAGTTAAGGGAGGTGTCCATTTATAATGAATAACCCTGTACATCATTTACCTATATCTTAAGAAACGTTTGCATAATATCTTGGCTGTACTTTGGTTTTATTTAAATCCCATACTCGCATTATGGTATTCGTTTCAAATGAAAATGCTACGAAATTAGTGTTAAACACCAAATATATCACGAATTTCTTATTTTTACAATACCCATTTTTTAATGAAATTAGATATTTATGGGCTTTAAAGGAAATATATTGTGTTCATTTATTCAGAATTCTCGCACATAGCCTACGGTGATATCGAAATAAGTCTCTCAATTTTAAACATGCTCTTCCTATGAAGGAATAGCTGTGATGTCAGACGTTTTGCGGTGACAGAAATATGGAGATGTAATTGGACTTGGAAAATTAGTGTATTAAACCTATGTTTATCCACCAGAAAGAACATATTTTTGTTAGAAAAGAAGATATAGGTTTCGAATAGTCATATTGTTCATTGTTTAGAATTCTATTATATGTTTAATTCTAGTTTGCCTGCTAAATTTGATGAAGTCAATTTTCTGTGCAATTCCTTTTTAAGTTCTTGCTGTGATAATACTTCTGCAACGTAACGTACGATATTGCCGTATTCGTATATTGTTGGGGCCGTGTCAAACAGAAATTTTCATAGTTTTACAAAATCTCTACTATTTACAGATGCTTTCAATAAAAACCGAATATTTAAATCGTTATTGCGTTTTCGATAAAACCTAACCCTCCTACATCTAACATTGCACATAGATATTTTGAACTGTCATCATTTACCCTGCTTTCTCATAATTTGCACAAGGAACTTACTCGGAGGACGTTTAGGTAGGGGCAGCTCCACCTCAGTGGGTTCTCTTTTTACTAATGGTTGTTCTTGTTTTTGTTCCTGTATGTGCGGCGGCATTTGGAGTATCTGAGATTGCGAAACTGGAGGGAGAGGGATTGGTTGCTGCTGTTGAGATGCTTGAACTTGCTGAATATGTGGCTCCCCATCATTGGAGAGTTCTCTTAAAGGTAAGCTTGGAGGCAACGGTGTGGAATCTTCGCCACTCAATGAAGGAGTCTTATTTTCGAACATATGTTGTGGCATATCACGAATTTTATGGGTCAACATGTGTTGCTTCATATTGCCCTGAAAAAAAAAAGAAATTCTTTGTTACGCAGAGAAACGCTTACTCCAGAGTAGCAACGAATATGTGAATGATATATTAGTGTTGTATTTCCGCAGGAAGAAGTCCGTTAGTTAAAAACTTCAACCTGTGTAATGAGAAATGTTCTCGGAAATATTTCTATACAATCTGAATATTTTAAATAATATATACAACACTAAAATATTAAACAGGGTTGTAAAGCAACATAAAATAGCAATAGCAATAGCTTAGCACACATTTTGAAATTAACGTTGACTACATCCTACATATCAATTTAAATTTCCAAACTGCCTAATTATGTGCGAAGCCTGGTGAAAGCAATAGTATAATGGCATTTTGCGCTAATATTAACTTGAAATAATTCTATTATTCTAGGGACACCTGGAAACAGAATATTTGTTCAAGCTCAATTTAAAATTTAGAATAATAAATCCCGTTTACAGTATTTGAGCTGTAGATAGCAAACAATTTCTTAAATCTACCAATAATGAATACTAAATGTATCTACGACCCATTTACAGATAAATAACATGTTTCAAGAAGCTTCCTAACTAATATTTCCCTAGAAATTTGCATTTTACCAATGTCATAATTGAAAATATAGACAGACGATCGATGACCAAGCTGCGATTATACGTTTTGCTTTACAACCCAATTTATTGCTACACAGGATATGAAAGGTTTCGTGGCTTACCGCCAGCTGCATCCAAGTGGAGGCGTATCCGGGGCTCATCGGTAAAGGGAATACTGAGGGGATGTTGCGTGATGCAGGTTTTCTGGATCGCGCTTTCCAAGGCTTAGCATCCTCCTGGATACGCCTCTGCTTGTTGCAGTCGCAACTATCCTGAAATTTACAGGTATAAGTCAATCACACACGGGCACATGCACATACACTACGTTTACGTCAGCGTGATACAAGACAAATAATACTCAAGCTAAAATTCAAATTCGGATTTAACTTTATAATTTCATACTGTATCATAGATCAAATATTTACGCAGGTACTTAACGTTATTCCAGAAATTTTACCATATTGAGTCCGATACATATTTATCTACGACCTACATAGTAAGAGCTTATTACGTCATTAATTTTGACTTATTTGGATTACGTAGGTAATAAAAGGCACTAATCACTACTTATAATGGAGTCATTACATCACTACTGATGCAAGGCTTTTATTACGTAATTTAATTTTTAATAAAACAATCGATCCAACTTGTCAAAATCAAAGTATTTAATGTCAAGGTTTGACTTTTTCATTTAAAATTTTTTGTTTTTTTACCTAAATGGTCGTAGATAAAATGTTGTACATTACAGGTGCGCTATAGCATACTAAAATAAAGCGTTGTACGTCATAGCGTGCAGTAAAACCATTGCAGCACTGGGTTTAAAATTCCAGACTCCGCTCTTTGGTCGCTTTGTCTGTAAATGTATTTACCGGACATATATTGTAAATAACTATTTGACGTAGTATAATGATTATAGGCAAATAATGGAAATAATACGTTATACTAAATGAAGAATTCGGAATCTGTAATTATTTAATTACTATTAAATTTAACCATTTGTGTTAGATTAGTTTTCTAAATACTAACCATAATCAGGTTACACGACGTAAACGTAGTGCTACTTAACATTTGATATAGCGTTCATTAAGGAAAAGTAAAATGTATATTCATTAAGGTATATAAGAATCATAATTAAGTATAGATATTTGTTTAAAACTCATAAAAGTTTTAAAACCAAAATCCATTCCAATATATAAAAAAAAACTATTTAAAAATTAAAATGATGCTTTTTGATGATCAAAGTTATCAAAACTATTAAATATTTTTATGTTTAAATTCTATGATAAATTGTAAACGAAACGAAAATTAAGTCTAAATAGTGTTATGTATGAATAGAAATTGTACACCTACATTGTAAAAAAAAACGGCCAAATTTACTAAGATTGATGGATCATACATTTTCTATATCCACAGGGTATGTGCTGTATGCGTGACTGCATATACGAGTGATAAATAATATATACAGGATGTGAAATAAAACCCTTGGATGTTTGCAAAAGTTTGCTATCTCCGAGAATTTGCAAAACAGATTTTTATCGATTTTCGATCTTTTCATTCGTTTCCAATATACGTGGTTTTTACGAATATTTGGTCATTTTTATATATCTAAATATACTTTTAACGTGATACCATGACCATAAGACAAAAATATGAATCAGTGGATAATGCGTTAACAAGACCGACAGGAACCATGAATGCAGGATGTAAGAGAGGTTAGATAGAAATTTTGAAATGGCCAATATGCTTTTTCGATACATTTTCGTAAAATCCACTTTGGAATAATGTCAGACCTAATACAATGCAGGTTTTAAAAACACTCAGGTTTTTAAATCTTATATACCTATATTATTAGTCTGTATACAGATGCTTGACTTTAACTCAAAAAAGCATGGCGAAAGATACGTATTGGTTCTTGCAAACTTAGAAATTTTTAAATTTTTTGACATGTGGTTCTAGAGACTAAAACAAAAAACTTAAACGTATTATATCTTATTGTGGACATAATAATATAGTGTGTGACTTGCAAATGGACCTAATATTTTATTTATTTGCCTACATATTTAAATAACAAATATTGTCAAATCTTCATATATTGTAAATCTAAAAGATCCAACTTTTAAGTCGGCTATGCCATTAAGGATAGACAGAGTGTGATTAAAATACGAATAAAAAATATCTATTCCCTTGGTTTTAAATATCAGGAAGTTTACATATTTTTTTAATTTGTTGTTTTAAATGTTCTTATTTAAAACATCTAAAAATAAAATAAGGGCAAAAAGATGTTCCAGAAATGTCCCTGTATTGGAACAGGATTATGTCTCAGCTGTGAAGTTCTCGGGATCAAAAGAAGCAATTTATTAGTGAGACGTTTCTCTACTGCTGTACAGGATGGTTCGAAGTCGAGTCTATGTATGGGGAACTCAAAAACCGTAAGAGATACAGTATCGGTCAAAATTGCGCATTTAGGTGCCTGACAATATGCCGTATAGACATTTTTAAAATTTCGAGTATTTCCGGAGATATCCGAAAAAAAAAAACCGAAATATTGAAAAATTGTTTTATTTTTTTCTGAAATAATTTAGTAACGGATTTCAAATTGAATTGCACTTTTGCATTGACACTTTTGCGCCCTATCCAATGGTGGTATCCAGTTTGAAACCTTCAAGGGGTCATCGTGAATTTCTTTTTTTAAATACTAACTTAATTTTTTTTATCGTGTGAATTTTTTTTTCCATTTTTATTTTTTTTTATATTATTTATTTTGTTTTGGGGTAAAAATATACCAATCTATTTATTTAATTTTTTATTTTTATTAAAAGTAAAAGCTCCAAATTTCCACTTAACACAGAAAACAAAATAAGATAAATTTATAGGACATAAAAATTTCAAAAATAACTTGAACTATTTAAAATTACGCCAGAGCAAAATAAGTAGTTTAAAAAAAATAAAAAATAAAAATAGAAAAAGCATAAAAAAACAGATTTATATTAATAACGCCAATATCATCTGACTAACGATAAAAAAATTAAAGTCCGTATTTAAAAAAAGAAAGTTGGTGATGACCCCTTGAAGACGAGACGTCGAATTACAAGCTGGATACCACCATTTGATAGAGCGGAAAAAATGGCAATGCAATAGCGCAATTCGATTTGAAATCCGTTTTTAAATAAGCCCAGAAAAAAATTGCAAAATTTAGTTTATTTGCGAGATATCTCCGGAAATACTCGGAATTTTAAAACCTTTCTAAACAGCATATTGTTCGGCACCTAAATGCGCAATTTTGCCCTAATTTGACCGACCCTGTATCTCTTACAGTTTTCGAGATCCCCATACAATAATTTTAAATTTTCTAGTATAATTTACGAGAGTTGCAATTGAATTTGAGTTAATTTAAGTAATTTTTTCGGGGCACATACTATGACGAAGAAACGTTCATTTCAAAAATTATTCCTTTTGATCTCGGGAATAGCAAATACAAAAGGAATATCTAAGGTAATTTGGAATCAGCAGCTATAATAATTTGACCGTCTTGTACTAACCATGTTTATCATATAACGAGAATGTGCCATCGAAATTATTTATCTACAGGGAGAGACTTGCAAAATTTCCTCGTTAAACTGCTATGGCATGCGGCAGTCCTCTACAAAATACATGTAGGCAAAAAAATTATATTTTAGGTGCGTTTTCGTGTCTCACCCTTTATATATAGCCGCAATATGATTTAATATTTTAAATTTTTTTTTAGTAGATTGTAGATAATTCTCATAACTTTTATCAAAATTGGTATGCTGTCATTTTGAATTGCGGCCTACTTCTGTTACAGCCTGTATTCTTGGTTTCTGTTGCTATTGTTAATGTCATAACTAAGTCTTGATAAAAAGTGCTTTTTTTTGTTAAAGATCAATTTGGTGAGGAAAAATGAAAGATAAAATAAAAATTCTCTAAGTAAAAATGCAAAGGTTCTTTAATTCATATCATAATATACAAAAATCAATATGGTTATCCATATTTTGACCCTTTTTTAAAGCATTTTTTGGATTGAACACATTGCAGGACCGCAGGAAATATCTTGATATGTGTTTTATTTTTAATTTAATGAATGGTATTATAAGCTCGTCTGTTATACTCGAAAAAATAGATCTTTATGTACCACCGAGAGATTTTCGAAGACTTTCCATGCTGTTATGCAAAAAGTGTAATACTCGTCATGCTCAGAACATGCCTTTGAATAGACTGATATCCTTTGTAAATGAATATTGTCTTTTGGATTTTGTTGGAATTTCCTTTAGCAACTTTAGGTTAGGCCCTTTACCGATGAGCCCCGGATACGCCTCCATCTTGAGAAGGGAAATGTTTTTTTAGGCATTGAAATCTTTTGTGCTTTTAAATCTGTTATATCATGTTTGTTAAATTTAATTTCGCATATTATATTTGCGCTAAGATATTTTAGTAAATATGTTTGAATTGTGTACATTGTTTAAATATTGTTATATTTTATTTCTCGGATCTTGTAATATTGTTACCAAAATATTTTAAAATGGTGTTACCGTTGAAAATAAATAAATAAATTTAATTTTATTGAAAAATTTTTTTTGAAGCCTACATCATTTTATTTTGACAACCGGAAGTACCGAAAAAAGGGCCGAATTTTAGGTATAGGGCAACTTTGTTATTTTAAATGGGACACCCTGTATATTTTCCCAAATCTTAAAACTTGATCCTACTCTTTTTCAAAAATGTAATACAAGTTGTAGTTTTTTTTAAATAGTGGATTTATTGACCTCCAAAAACTGCATATATATAAAAATTTCGCGGTTAATGTTATTTTTTGCGAAGGTGGCTATGGAAACGAACTCACATTATCTCATAAATGTCACAAGAGTCTGGTACACCGGATTTGAATAGAATGACAGGCTGCAATATTGCGAAACTTCATATGTATCATATGATTCCTATGAAACGTTGACTATTATTTCACTTCACGCATGGTCCTCCGCTCGTTTCCCTCGCTCCAGAAAGCAACCAAACCAAACTAACCCAAATTTAAAAAAATAATCAAACATAACCTTAAAAAACATCTGTCGGCACTAACGGGAATCGAACCCGGGCCGTCATATCACAAGCACAGCAATAAAACCACTTGACCTCCAGGATTGCTGAGAGCAATTAACCAAAAATTGAAAGCCTTTTGCAAAAACTGAGCATGCGCGGCACCTCGCAATGTCGCAATATTGTAGCCTCGCAATGTTGCTTGCTCGCAATATTGTAGTGGAAAATCAGTGTACCTGTCCGCTTCTATAAATGTCATTGTCGATCGCTTTTGACACATTCTTTCGGAGTAGAGTGCAAAATGTTCTCTTTAAGTGAAAACGGGAAGTGTGTGATAATATTTGCAGAAACCCAGTCAATAAAAAAAATTAGGAATACAGGATCTTGAACACGTAGGAAACGAATAGTTAACGTTGGAAATTTACTAAATAAGGCAAGACAAGTTATGGAGATAACCGAAGAACACCCAAGCCTATCAACAAGAAAAATCGCAATTTCTACAGAAATTCCTCGGTGCGCAGTACAAAACATCATCGCAAAAGTTTTCAAACTAAAGCCTTATAAGATACAAATTTTACAAAAATTAAAGAAACGGATTTTTCAAAAAGTGTACAGCGAGGTGTACAGTTTTGCCAGACCTTACAAAATGTAATAAGAACAAACCGACATTTTTTGGAAAGAATAATGACGAGGGCACTTTCCATATAAATGGAAAAGTTAATAAACATAATTGCAGGCGATGGGTAGAAGATAATCCCAGACGATTTTGTGAATACGTCCGAGATTCTCCAAAGGTTACAGTTTGGTTTGGCGTATGCCAGGAAAAACTGTATGGGCCATTCTTTTTGGAAATTCAGTTGTAAATTCCCGTGGACATCTGGATATACTGGAATTTTTTTCCTCAACTACAGCCCGAAAATATATTGAATTTAGCGTACTATCAACAAGATGCTGAGCTATGCATTAATTACAGAAAATCGGAAATCCACTAAACAGCGTCTTTGAAACAGGTGTATTGGAAGAGGATGTCCTATTTCATTGGCTCCTCGTTCCTCGGACTTAACTGTTCCAGAATATTTCTTATCTCCATAGAACAATGATATATATCCGCTAGCCGAAACGCTAGAGCAGTTAAAAGCACATATCCGCAACGTGATAGAAAACATTCCATAGTTTTAATATGTTTGCTACTAACTTGGATATATGCATTGAAGTCGGTGGCACCCACTTCCAACATTTCCAAAAGTGATTTTTTTTTATAAGTGTAGTTTTTGGTTTATTATCAATGTTCATATAAAGTTAATTAGTTAGTAAGTGTTACATCTTTATCGATATGCAGTATGTTTTTTTGGAGCACAATAAATCGACTATTTTAAAAATATCTATCTATCTATCTTGTATTACATTTTTGAAAAAGGGAAGGAATAAGCCTTAAAATACTACGTTGTACACCCACATTTAAAGCCTTAAAATGTTGGGAAAATATACAGGGTGTACCATTTAAAATAACAAAGTTGTTTTATACCTAAAATTCGACCATTTTGTTTTGGGTACTTCCCGTTGTCTAAATAAAATTACATATAAGAACTTCAAAAAAAACTTTCAGTGAAAAACGCAACTCGATAGCTTTTTTCATGTTCGAGTTTTTTAAAATGGGTCAAAATATGAATAACCACCCTATATAGGATTTCTCGTTGGGATATGCAGTTATGAAAGTTGCAGCACATATCCTGCACGAACAATGAAAATCCGGTCTTTATATCTTTTATGTCGTAATTAAAATATTGATTTTGAAATTTTGATTACGAATTTCCTTGATGCCTTATTTATGTCTTGCAGTTTATATTATAGAAGAAAATTGGCAGCATATCGGACAGAGTGATTTCTGGCGACATAATCGACGAAGGTCATGCATGGAGGAAAATATACCCTCATTAGGCCGATGCAGTTGCTGACAGAGATTGATAGAGATGACGACAAACTTCCAGTAACATTTATTACCTATCTAATGGTTAAGCCAAATTGGAAGGACTACTAAATGCAGTAAGATTACATTTTTACAATTTTTATTGGACCTTAAGTGAAAAGTGTACGTATTAAAAAGTACCTGTTCTCAGGAATACATTTTCAGAATGGACAAATAATTTTACAAAAGCACTTGATGATCTCGATGTTTTAACACGCCATACTAGTAATGAATACCTATCTGCAGTCCTCTGAGGTTTGAGATTAGGCTAACAAGTGGGCATCAGTAGCTCAATTGAACTTTACCTTGGTGATTTTTTAAATGTATCGAGTTTTAGTTGCCAAAAGATATCTAAAGAAAAATATTCGAGAATTAGGTTAATTAATATATTTTATAGGTACTATAAAACTTGTCTGAAAAACTGCTAGTCAATGATTGTTGCATTTAAAAAACTGTTTTCACATATTTTATTGTTATGTGACAAAACAAAATAAAACTTCAGCCCCTTTACGTAGAATTATTGTGCCTCATTTGTAATAAGTGTTCTAGGGCATAATGTCGTAACTACTTTGACTGGTAAGAATTTTATTTTATGAAAAAAAAAACATTTCATCGTAATTATTCTCTAATATAATTTATAAAGCAATATTTTGAAAAAAAAAGTTTACTTAGGTATATAAAATTGTTTTTATCCGATCGGACGAAAAACGATACCTTTCCGATGTGTTTTCTCACCGCAAAAGTCATGATTCCAGTATATTGTATTCGTTGCTTGGCAATATGCAATAACTGTACAAGAATAGAAAATAACAGTCCGGGAATATAACATTCCCGGCCTAGGCCGGGAATGTAACATTTCTGTCATATTCAAACGCCTTGTTTGTCAGATCTGACGTCTATCAAAAGTAACATTTAGCTGTAGTTTCCGTAGCTACGTAATAAACTTCAAGCTCGCTCGATTCAAAACTTGATATTATGTTGAGTTTAAATTTAAAACACGTTTTTATTTACAGTAATATTTGGCTCTATTTATATAAGTACGTATTCTAATCAATTTCGATCGGATAAAAAATAGTATGTGCAACTCGTAGGAAAAGCACATTCCTGAACTCCTGTGTTGCTGGCCTCGGCTGCGCCTCGTCCAGCAACTATCACAGTCGTCCAGGAATGTTTTGATTTTCCTCCTCGTTACACAATATACTATTTATACCTATATCCTGTAGTGGCAAAAGACACAAGCTTGTTATTAATCTCATTTGTACTCATATTATTACGGCAGAGAAGAATGCTGGTAATGCCCGCTAGACTATTTCTGCTCATCGGGATGAATAATAACACGTTTAAAAATAGGCGCAAAGTTCATGAAAGCTGCTAGAAGAATGTGCCATTTACATAGCGGTTTTTAATCGAAAACGAATATACTGGTGCAATAAATATTGAATAATTGCAGACGAAAATAAACTGCAGCAATGAATCTGAATTCTGAAGAATCCGTCTGCATTTTTCATGGCAATCACTTCAGATCTTAATGACGACAAGTTAAAAAGTACATTTTAACACAAAAATAAGATTCTCCATCAAAAATAGACCAGTTAGACATACGACATAACTTATACTTGGCCATTTGCCAGCAGTTAATTTGAGATGTCTCCAACTCTATTGTGTAGAATAATATTTCAAGCAATTTAATAAAATAAATTCCTAGAAATATGATTTGACATCTTTAAATTAAATTAATATTTAAATGTATCTGCATCTGTGACTAATAAATGTTGCTTTGGCACATAAAGTGTTGAAAAGTTATATAAAGGCATATCTAGATTTTTAGAATTATGTTTGGTTTTCACTTAGAATGAACAAAAAGACACATTAGATTGAAGAAAAAAAACATGAAAATAAATCGTATTTACCTTTGTTGAAAAGCCTCTATCACAGACAGTGCATTTGAATGGTCGTTCCTTTGTGTGACTTCTATAATGGATTTCTAAAGCTGAGTGGCAGGCAAATGTTTTAAAGCACAGATTACAGGTGGTGTTTCCACGCCCTAGCGAAAACAAAAACTAATTTAATATACTTACTTAATGCAATATTTGGAAAAGCAATATAATA
The DNA here is from genome assembly GCA_016904865.1 of Pissodes strobi. NCBI lineage: Eukaryota > Metazoa > Arthropoda > Insecta > Coleoptera > Curculionidae > Pissodes > Pissodes strobi. The sequence continues at coordinate 256,957 of MU184668.1, read as the reverse complement.
ATAATTGTATTCAATTATGTCTTAATAATGCATTAAATTTAAAGCGATAGTCATCAGTGTAATAACAAATATTCAATAATCGGTGGGGATCGAGGCTGGCCTAAAAGGTGATATAAATGTAATACAAAACGTGAGATATGAATTTAGCTAATGTGTTTACCTAGATAGTAACCTTCTTAATCTAGCTCTTCTTTCCTAACTAACTATACATTTCAATCAAAAATACTTAATCGTATTGGAACGTAAATAAATTCAAATTAAAATAATAGTTTTCTGAAAATATTTACTAATATAAAGTTACTTAAATGTTTCATAAGAAGGATACGAAATTTCTAAAAATAAAGAAACATATTTAATTTCTAGAAATAACATTACTTTAGGTTAAGCCAATAATTTGATACCTAAATTGAATGCCTTGCCCTTTTATATATGATGCCTTTATTTTTTGTTTAAAGTTTTTGATATATTTAGTTTAATAAAATTTGATTTTATTTCAATTAGACATGTAATTAGTGCTTTCTTTTTAATATTGAAAACGCTTGGGCCGTTATTTCTTCAGCTGAAAACACGATATTTGAGTGAACTCAAATTTCGAAAAATCGTTTCATTTTTTCTCAGGCTTATTTAAAGCGGGTTTCAAATTGAATTGGACTTTTGCATTGCAATTTTTTCTACTCTATCCAATGGTGGTATCCAGTTTGGAATCCAGCCTTTGGTCTTCAAGAAGTCATGGTCAAATTTATTTTTTTTATCGTTTTTCAGATGATAATTTTTTTGCAATGTTTTTTTTTATTTATTTTAATTATTTATTTTGCTTTGGGGTAATTTTTAAATTTTATGTTCTGTAAAATATTTTATTTTGTTTTTTTTGTGTGTTGTGTTATTGAGTTAGTTCTATTGAATGAAGTAGAAATGGAAATTTTATGCATCAGACTAGGAAATTTTGTGATATTACTAGGCTTATTCTTAATGATAATCATAATAATAATATTATTGTCTTAATTTTTTATTGGATCCGATGTTATCTGTAACGCCAGACATAAATGCTGAATTTCCTGCCCTAGTGCGAATATCTAGATTTTAACAAATTATAATTCATCTATAGTTATTATTAGGTATATAACATTTTGAATTACTTTATGCAAAAGGCTCTACTTTTCCACCTGACACAAAAAAATCAAATAAAATATTTTTATAGAGTATAAAAATTTCAAAAGTATCTTAAGCTATTTAAAAATACGCCAAAGCAAAATAAAATGTGAACATTTCAAAATTAACAAACTTTTTAAAAGTAATTTAAAAAAAATAAAAACAAAATTAAAAAAAATATATTAAATAAAATTAAAAGCACATACTCATATTAATAACGCCAATAACATCTGAAAAACGACAACGAAAATTAAAGTTCTTATTTAAAAAAAGGAAGTTAATGATGACCCCTTGAAGACGAATCGTCGGATTCCAAATTGGAGACCACCATTCGATAGAGCGGAAAGGTGGCAATGCAAAAGTGCAATCCAATTTGAGATCCGTTTTTTAAATAAGCTCAGGAAAAATAAAACCATTTTTCAATATTTCGATTTTTTTCCGGATATCTTCGGAGATACTCGGAATTTTAAAACTTTCTAAACGGCATATTATTAGGCACCTAAATCCGCAATTTTGCTCAATTTGACCGACGCTGTATCACTTACGGTTTTCGGGTTCCCTATACATAGACTCGAATTCGAGCCACCCTGTACATACATAAAGAAAGTTTTAGACATATTATGCAGAAAAATCGATTTTTTTATTACGACAGTAGATGTTCCATCTACGATGCATACATTTTATTACATTACATTATCACCCCCTTATATACTGCCTTGATGCAAATTTTCGTTTAAAGTAATATTAGTGCAGCAAAAGGGAGGACACACTAAATTCTCAATGTCAAACAATGTACTATTAAAAATTTTAATTTCTGTATTTAAGGAAATATTTATTAAGACTCATAGGTACTAAATTGAAGATTTCCTTAAATTAAACTACTTTATAATCTTGTAACAAATATCGCTGATTTAATATATGGCTCAAAAAATGACAATGTTAGTAAGAGGCTGTTATAAATAAAAATATATTTTTAATATAAGTGTCTCTAATGATCTAGTAATTTGTCATTTAAATGAGGAATATGTTTTTTCTCTCTATATGGTATTCAGAATTTGTTGTGGCCCAGAAAATAACATAATAATAAGGATTTAGCGCATTTGTTGTGAGTATTTCCCTTATGCATTTTATACCAAAAATATTTCATGAGAACCATTTGTTTTGACAACCGGAAAAAATAGAAATCCCATATACCTAACAGTCCGATAATCTACTTTTTTTTATCTAAGGCGAAAAAGTTATCGCAAATAATTAACACTCCTGGAATATTACTTTACTGCTATTTTGTCTCATTCAAAAATATTTATGTTTTATTAATTCTTTTCGATCGCAGAGAAAATGCCATTGTTCTTCGGAGGAAAAGCATATTCAGGGCCTCGGCATTTGCTGCCATCGATCGGCCGAGAATGCGTAACTTTACCTTCTAAGCCACAATATACTGTTTTTCGTGAAAAAAATGGATTTTTTTTACTTCTGTCAATGTTATCTATAGCCCCGGTTAATAATTTTTTTTCTATAGTTTATGTTGAATTTTATTGTTTTCTGGGGAAATACTCTTATCAAAATATAACAAGTGCACACATTTTTTCTGTTTGGAAAAAAATATAGATTTCGTAGCTATTTTCTTTAAAAAATATTCGTGCAAAGTATTGTCAGGGAGCTGACAAATTATATCACTTTCCTGACAATACACCCTCTCGAAAAAATATGCACTTGTATAGCCATGGAAGAAGTATAAATTCAAACTAATAATTAAGATACAATATGCTATAGTTAATTAGCTTTCTAGTTCTGCTCTTGATCAAACATCATTTGTTGCGTGATGAATGGTCAAGTTTTTTTATGGAATATCGAATAAATAGAATGCATGTTACTCACCTAAACTTGCTCCAGGCCCTACAGCCAATCGTAAAGGACTAAACGATGTTGATGTGAGAACCGACGACGTTAAAGACGATAATGCTGAAGTCATCAATGGTGTCGAGGTCTGAGAAACCTGTGGTAAAAGTCCAAAGGCCGAAAACAGTGATGACGGAGGTCCCGAGCTTGGTTCAGGACTTGGTATTGATGGATTTTGATTTTGTTTGGGGGTTAAATCTAATGCTCCCATGGAGTTGCAGTCTGACGCCGTTGGACTTCCAGCTTGTTGCGAGGAGGGAGGTCTGGGAATCTATAAAAATAGATAAATTTAAAGGTAGCCAAAATATAGATGAAACAATTTCGCAATATTTTATATTTTGGAATGACAACATTTATTTATACCTAAATATGCGTTGTATAATATATCGCTTTTTATCGTTAGAAAAAGTGGATATAAAATCACAACCTATACCATTTTATTTTTTCTAATAAAGATAACTTTGATCGACAAATGAATAACTTTAGCATGGTCAGTTACTGACTTTAATTAATAGACATTTAAAAATGAGCGTGCTTGCTTTTTCGATTTTCAAAGTTTGTGTGTGTTTTTGTCAAATGCGAAAACTGATCAAGGTCTTTTATAAGGTATGTAAAAAAGACTTGCCTTAAAATATACTAATGACTTTAAATTTGGAAGATAAATAATGGCGTAATCTACACCGCGTACAAAAAGTCGTTACAATTATTGATATGATCCATATCATGGAACATGGAATATAATAGCAGACGGAGATCGTGTGAAAAACTAATATTAAAGGTTAGTATTACAAAAAAAAAACGTGGAATACGGACGCGTGTCCTCTTGTCTTTACAAGTTAGGGTTCCGGCCTATAAAAATTTGATTTACTTTATTTGTAATCAAAATGCTTGTTTTGATAATACACTCGTAGCTTAGATAATCAGTTTCTATGCTCTATGTGACGTAGTTCGCAAGGGCAAAGTTAAATGAATGTCTTGTGTTGTAATAAAAAATATATTTGCTGAAACAAAACAGCATAGATATACCTGACCAATTGCAGAATAAAATTATAACTTAAAACTGAATTCTTCGAATAAGGGCAATACTCAGTGAATTATCCTAGGCAATATTTTTCAATTGAATTAAAAAAAAAAAAAAATTGCTTAAAATATTCTTACCTGCACAGGTGTAGCTGTCATTCGGTTGTGCGGTGATTGTATTTCTGTGCTCTCCGGACTTGTCACTGAATGATTCGGTGATTTTTCGCCATTTTGCATATTTGGTGGAGGGGACAGTGCTCGATTACAACTTAAGTCTTCACTTGAACAGTTCAAGTCGCTATTAGTAAATTGAGATGCTATTGACGCATTGGGATTGATATGATTGTTGCTTTCCAAAGGGGAAGATGAAAAGGGAAGCATATTTTGATTATCTGTGTTAGTGCTCATGTTGTCCTCGTCATCATCATCATCGTCCATGCTCTCATTTTCAGATCTTCCATCCTTGTCAAACTTCATCTGAAACGGCATACTAGGAGTACCTAAGGGCGAAAGGCCAGGTACCGGAAATCCCTGACCTAGGAATGGATGCATGGAATTTGGAAAGTTTGGAAATGCTCCGGGGGATGGAAAGTCTTTTACTTCTGCAGCTTGGATCTGCTCTGGTGTGAGATCAGTTGGTTCGCCAGTATGCAGGCGGATATGTTGCTGTAATACTAAGGCATTAGTAAACTTTTTGTGACATACAGGGCACTGGTGAAGAACTCGCATTGGTGGCTTGGCTCTATGTACACCCATGTGAGTTTTTAAATTGCCTTTTGTGGTAAAAGCACGTCCACATATTTTACACCTGAACGGCCTCTCTCCGGTATGAGTTCTGTAGTGCATCTGAAGAGCGCTTTTACATGATAAAACTCGATGGCAAATGACACATTGGTTTGGATCGGAAAGTTTGTGTTCGATATTATCTACAAGTTGTTGAAGCTTGCTGGTTTCTGACGTTTTAGTTACCTCTATTAGACTTTCCCAAGAATTGTCATTACTGCCGGGCCTAGGTAGCAGGTTTGTGTAAATTGCAGGATCTTTAGTGATATCGTGGAGTGGCGTGGACGGAAAATGACCCAAACTCCCCGAAGATGTACTGCTGGGAGGCGAACTCTGATGTCCAAACGAAAAATTGGCAGGCAACCTTTGCCCTGTTGCTATACTTAGCGGTGTTGTCATAGGAATAGATCTGTTAGATAGGTTTTCTGGCTCATCTTGCATCTCTGACCGATCATCTGGGCTTCTTTGTTCTAAACCTTCTTCGTTACTAAATCTGCTTTCATTGCTGCACTCGTCAAATGCATTTGACGATGCATATCTTTCCTGTTCAGATTCATGCTCATTATCGTTTTCGTTTGGTTCCTGTTTTGGAGTTAGTTCAGATTCTTCCACTTTCTGAGGATCTTCAGCATTTTGCTTCGGCGGCACGCTTTCCGACTCTATTCTGGAAGGACGTCTTTCCCGTATAGGTGAAGGAGATCTCTGCGGTTTTCGCAAGTCAGCGGGCGTTTCCTGTTCTTCACGCTTAATAAACAACGGATGAGAGTTGAATAACCTGTGAGGGGGTGTATGGGGTGAAGGTTGAAGTCTTCTATTAATCAGCTCTGACGGTGGTGGAATTGAAGGGCGGTAAAGTGGCAGCGACGTCGGTGGAAATGGATGTGCACCAGGAAACCCTAAATGATGTGGATGAGGAGGACCACCAGGTGATAAAGATGGCTGCTGACCAAGTTGAGCTAATAAAGGTGGGTGATATTTATCAAGGTGTTCAGGAACTGGATTAGGATTCATTTTGATATGGGGGAATTTAGCACTATGTCTTTGAAAGTGAACTTTTAAATTACCTTTGGTCGTAAATCTGCTACCACATACATTACACTTATACGGTCGTTCTCCTGTATGCGAACGGATATGAATTTGAAGAGCAGAATCAGATCCAAACACCTTGCCACAATATCTACATCGATGTTTGAAGAAAGGCTCGTTTCTCCCTTTTGAGTCATAAGGCGACATTGAACCTTTACTTTTTCTAAACGCCAGTTCATCTGCTAAATTGGTTGCTAATAATCCTTGGCTTGCATTATCCAAAACTTCTTGCGCCCGCTTCTGCAACATTTCTAACGTATTTGGTTCCTCGTATGTAGACGGATCATTGGTGTGCGTGATTATAGTAGATGCCAAAGACGATGGTATAGAACACAGTGGATGTTGAATTTGTAGAGGTAGATTTAAAGCATCACTAATAGCTGGCCGAATTTGAGGAGGTGTAATCGGTTTAGTGATAGGGATGTCTGTAGGAGGCGGGGGCACTGATATTGGAGTTGGTTCAGGAGTTTTCGTTTTGGTGGGGGGAGTCTGCGGTGACTCTTCAGGAGAAATCTCTATCTCTTCATCATTGTCCGATGGAGTTGGCGACCCATCTTCATCTTCCTTATGTCTGTCTATTTGAAGCTGGTGCTGTAACTGATTTATTAGTTGCAACTGTAACACTTGCTGGTGCTGCAAAGTAAACAAAGTTGATTGTAAAACGGCGAGTTCTTGTAAAGCTGCTTCGTTATTTGCATTATTTACCATTGCCGTGGCTGCAAATTGCGCAACAGCTACTTTAGTATTTTGTAGTGCTTCTAAAGTAACATGTCCGGGGGCTGCGGGAGGCACGGCGAATGGAAAACTAAGCGGATTATCGTCCGGTGAACTTTCGTCGACACTGTTATTGTTCGCGGCGTCTTGTCTGTGGCGCCGCATACGTTCAAGTCGTTTTCCGCCGGGCTCCTCATCATCTTCGTCATCCTCCGAGACGACCATATCTTCGGGATCGGAATGCGCAGGGTCGTCATGTTTAATAGCCTTCTTGTCACACTCGGCTTTGTGCGTTAAGTAATCTTGCAACTCTGTGAACTGTTCTTGGCAACGTTGACACATAAGTACCTCGGGCAGATCTTGGTCGACGTTGGCATCAATGCCATCTGAAAACAAAATACCGGAATAAATAAAACGAGCAAACAAATACCGAAGAAGCGAGCACGTCCGTTCTCTCGAATACATCACGCAATTCTAAACGGCGGGGTGGGAGCCCGACTTACATAGGTCGAGATATTATTAAATGAGATATGAATGGAGTGGGGCAAAATGAAGGGGCCCCCAGAGCAAGCGCAGAATATGATAAACGACCGAGCCAAGGACCAGCCACGGCATCGGTTATGACAGCTGGGCGGCGCTCACCGATCATAAATAAAATACACTTGTTGCTTTCTTATAATCCACGCCCATAAAATACGCCCAGAAATTTCATATCCATAAAGCATAACAGAACAGTCAGAGTCGATGCCTGCCACTCTTAGGGTGAGTATATATAGGCCCGGTAGGACCCCTATGAAATCGAGACTAAATTGAAGCGATTTTACGCTCGAATCACTCGCTGAGCGAACCTCGGTTCGGATTTTATCGATCGCTTGTTAAGCCTTTAATATATTTGGCCTATTTTCAAGAGAAGTTTAATAAATCTTTCTAAATATTATTTGATAATATAAAAGTCATTTCACAACGCCGTAAAATTTACAGCGTAGCACGCATAAAAGATCTAAAGAGACAAGGCAAGGCAATACCTTGTTTATAGATTTCATTTTATTTATACTAGCGATCAAATTGAAATTGTCATAATTAGTAGGAAGTGGTTCATAGTATAAACTAAATTTATTGGCTTGTTAAAATAAAATACCTATGTTAATAGGGACATGAAATGGGTCGTATAATTTTTCCTGGATTTTAGGCGAATATTAATAGATGCAAGTGAAAGTAAAATCGATACATACTTATTATGTTCGAATAATAAGTTCGAAATTCAGTTCGATCTATGTGTGCGTGTGTGTGTGTAATAGTATATTATGATATAAGTGTATAAGAGGGCCTTTAAAGCACGCGCGACATATTTCAAAACACGACGCGCAGCGGAGTGTTTTGTAAGTCGCAAGGGATTTAAAGGCCTCTTATACACGTATATCATACGCTATTTTTTATTACGAATGCATCATAATCTCAAAAATGTTTTAAATATTAAACTTAAGGGATATATTGACGAATATATTAATCTGTCACATTTGACATGATCAAATTTTTCTACAGCAACCTTTAAAAAAGTAGGCGCATCATAAACATCATTTTAAGCACGCTGTAGTGTGCGATAATCGTTGATTATGATGCATGCGTAATAAAAAATAATTTAGGGTAGTTAGCGTGAAGTGTGAGGTAAATCAGGTTTTACAAGGTTACCTACCGTCTAAGTAGGGACCACTAAGCTTAAAAAATGGTAAGAACTGCAAACGCTTCATCTATGGTTATATCTATTTCTATAGGTAGGTATACGCTATTTCTCTGCGTGATTAAAAATATTACCTATGGCTTCAGTCTACGCTTTTATTTGATGTTATAAATTGATAAAAAGCTACCTCTTAAAAAATGAGGTTAAATGACCCAGATTCGAAAATAAGGCTCGTAACTGAGCTTCAAAATGTGTTTCGCTTGAGGCTTTTCTTAAAAACGAATATAATATACGATAATTTTTTAAAAAAGGAGGGATTTATAATAGGGACATAGGTTATATATATTGATTTATATATTATAAACTTGGACAAAGTTTGACACTATCTGTAAACTTTTCTTGAGAAAACAAGTCACTCGATACCCAAATGTTTTACTGCTTGTTGTTGGAGACGGCGAAGTTGTGAGTTTATTTTTATACGTCAGGAGTTAATTAACTACTGTTTTTACTTTTTGTTATACCTATTACGTTATGAATTTAAATGTCTACATAGTTCGATAAAAAAAATAAATTTCTTTATTAGAATGCTCAAAAAGCAATGATGTTACGTGTCAATTGGCACTGATTATATCTATGCGTACCTATTAGGGTATCTGTTTCGATGGCAAAGAGGTTTCAACAGTATATTAAGTTAATAGATCATTGAAATTCGTTATGTTTTCTACTTTCCAGGATAGATATCCATATCGCTTGTGGTCCCAAGAATACTTTTATTTCCTTGAAGTAATAGACTATGACTATGCATTAATAAACTGGGTACGAAATTTTCATTGACGCCGAAATACAGGTACTGTTAACACTTGCATTCCGCTAGCTAACATGGCCTTTCCGGTTCAGAGGTTCTAGCGAGACTGAACTCGCAGAACGGAAAGTTTGGTGATGGGTATATTAGGTATAGATTGGGAAAGAAATTGAATTGAATTAACACTGAACTTTTCATCCGATTCATGTATAAAAAGCAGCCAATCAGGCTCTCAAAATGAAATATGCACGAGATGCATACAATTACGAGATTCGTGATGTTAGGTAGAGTTAGATCCCTCTCAGTTGGTGAAATATCCAAAAACACCAATACTGATAAATAAGCCCTAAAATTACACATAAAAAAATAAAAAAAATTATCTAAGTCTTGTCTGTTTGTCTGACCACAGTGTAGTACTTACTCATCAAGAGAGTATAGAGGATTCCCAGACAACAGCCAATACATTTTTCGTTTGAACAGTCTTAAAATTAGATTTATGGTATCCTCTGGTAAAGCATTATACAGTGCTAATCCCTCATTTGCTTGTTATTTTAGTTATTTCTACCTCTAGTATTGTGGCAGTGTACACCTGCTGCCACAACAAATTTAGCAATATTTTGTTTAGCATATGTTAGTCTTAAAAAAAAAATCAAAGCATAGAGTGTTAATATTTGAAGTGTTGTGAAATATGGCCTGTAAGATATATCTGGTCTAACATTGGAAATTGATCTAAATGCGGATTTTTAAACTAAAACACTGATATAATGATTTAAAATAAGATAAGCAACAATTTTGAGGATTAGGTATACCTAGTAGATACCTATTATATTGCTGTGGCGGATCTATTTTTGACTGAATCTAACCTGAACTAACCCTTTCAAATTCTTACGGAAAATATAGCTTTTAGTTAGAATTGCCTGCAGATTTGTCGCCATTAATATGAAGTGGGTAGTTAATATTATTCTGACTTTGAGTTTTAGAGTGTCCCAGAACTAATCACCAAAATGTTTAAAATTGCATTGGTCTTCAGAAAACGAGAATATTTTTACCCTGAAAGCACTAATAAATAAAAACTAAATGCTTTTATTAGTTTTTCCCATTTTTGCTACATGCATCGCTCTACTTCTTAAAAAGGAGGAGATTTTCTAGTTGAATAAAGAAATTATTAAATATGTACAAAAAATTAAATATTTAGGAATCTTTCTAGACCAACAGCTTGATTTTTGCAGTCATATTTAATATCTATCTAAAAAATCAGGAAAAAAATGGGTTTAGAAAAAAAATATTATTACATGTATCTGCATGAGAAAAGTATTTATAATACAATCATTTTTCCTCATTTTAACTATTAATTTCATGTAGCAAAGTTGTTATAAATAAGCTTCAAATGCAATAAAATAAAGTTATGCGAATACTGTTAAGCCGTGGCAGATATACTTACACCTATTAAGTGCATGTTAACAGGGTATAGAAAAGGCAAACTTAATTTTAATTTATAAAACTGAACATGATTTATTGCCCAAATATTTCAATTCATATTTAGAAAGAAAAGGTCAGAAATACAGGCATATAATATGAGATCAAAAGAAAATTACAATATAATCCAAGTAAAGACAACGCAGCTTCAGAAATCATTATTTTATGAGGGGGTTTGTCTTTTTAATGCTCTACCGGCAGACATAAAAGCATCATTAACTTTAAAGTAATTTACTCGTTTAGTAGATAGACATAGTTAAAATTCTTAAGTTCAGGTATATTATGTAGGTAAGGTAGGTAAATTACATACTGTAAATTTCATTTGTAAATTTAAATTTTAGACTTTAGTAGCCAAGTGCTAAATAAACTAAACTAA
>MU184668.1:186269-245254 GCA_016904865.1 Pissodes strobi | reverse complement strand
AGCATCGTCTATACCCGAATACACCCTAGAAATGCTTGCGGATATAAAATGTAAACAAAAAACCCTAATTTGGGCGACAATGTAAGCGCGCGTCACGCCTGATGTATAGGAACAAGAAAAAACCGTAAAAACTTCCCCTAAAAAACAATAATATGCCTATCATTTTAGTGCGGAAGCGTATATTTAAATTTGAGGAATCCAGAAGTCACACATATGACAACAGGCTGTTTCCAGCTTTATGAAAACGGAAGCATCAGACTCGTGCCCGAGAGCTCACCCCCATTTGTCTTTCACCCCCCAAATAAAAAGGGAGCGGAACAGGAGCGGGTCCGAGTTAAATTTAGCCCGTTGTTAATTTAGATCTAGGTGACGAGTTTAGTTTGGTGAAAATTACTCTAATTTCGAGGTTTAATGAAGTAGTGACAAGCAAATTATTCGGCAAAATTGGTTTGAATATCTATTATCTGATGTCTTTTACCTATGCCAGCATATTTCCTCACATTACATATTTCTATTAAATTCTAGTCACTTTTATTTATCAATTATTGAACTGCATGATTACAGAAAATTATGAACATGCAAACTAATTACCAAAGCATAGGTACCTACGTCCAGAATTAGGTATTAGGTATCCAGCCTGAAATAATATCTTCAAAATATGTGTATTGAAAGTGGACAAAATAAAAGAACTCATTGATACTAATATCAGATAATTCTTCTTGTTTTTAGGCTTTTGGAGCTATTTAAAAATAAGCTTAGGTATTTCTACTTGCTTGCTTTGAGTTTTATAGAATTTCGGTTCTCAGTCCACTATGTTATTTCAACAGAAAGCACTATCCACATCTAAAATAGAGTAAAACCTTAAATCCGCATCCGGAATATATAGGGAATATAATTTCTTAATCGTTAGCTACCATGAAAACGGGTCTCCATTTCATTTCAATGATATTCTTTATAAAAAGTATAAATTACAAGTTTATTGTTCTTCAAATTGCTTAGTTTGGAAAGCTATATGAGAACTTCTCCCTATATAACATCCATATTATATCTACAATAACTTGGTATAACTAAGCTCATCTAGCTATAGTTCGTCCCTGTCAGCAGCTAGTTAAGATGTTTTCGTTTTGATCCCTTTTTTGGGCGAAAGTAAATGCACGTGCCTGGGCATAACGTCTATTTATGATGACTGGTTAAATTACCTTGACACTAACAAATTCAGCTGATGCTGCATCGGGCACAATGTAAGACTTTCGTCTCTAAAAATAACCCCGCGTTTTCGTTTTCCGTGAACACGTAAACTGGAGAGTAAAACATAATCCGTATAATGCAGACATCTAAATAAATAGGATTTGTTTACTTCATTACTGTTTTTATTTTAGGATATACGAACATCTTACAGATACTGACGTGGTTCTTATTGGCTTAATTTTTCCCATCTAGATTGTTTTCTTTAGGTTTATCATAGTTATTGTGAGTTTTAAATGCTGTAATATATTGTATGGTTATTCTGTAAAACTACAAAGCAATATTTTAGGTCTGTATTTCAAACATTAGATATGCCAGATAAACTATTTTACTCATATAAAATATTGGCAATAGCCAATTTGTTTATAACATCTTTATTTTTGATATATCGATTCCCATTTTATTATCTGTGATACACTCAATATAGTCTCAGAAATATCACAGTTAGTATTACAGCTGACTAAGGAAATATGTTTGGTTACCAACCAGTCAATCACTTTGATTTTTGTGCTGGCTGACACATAATTTAAATCCAGTGGAAAAAAAAACTTAAAATAAAACCATTTCAAAGAAAATTAGTTGAATATAGGTTCTCGATTTCCATCACTTTTGTGAAAAAAGATCCAAATATTATCATTGGATTCAAGATGACGAAATTTCGGCATTTTTAGAATACCAGTATAATCATTTGTTGTTTGCATAGACCACCTAGTGAACACCAATATAAACGACTTTTCTCAAATCTTGGCAATCAAGTTGATTTTCTGCAGATCAACTATCCAACAGCAGAAATTGTCATAGTAGGAGACTTCAACATAATATCGACTGGCTGAAACACTCCAACAAAGACGAAGATGAAGGACGAAAAGCCGAAATTTTTGCTATAAGTCACGGACTTAGTCAGCTGGTTGAAGAACCTACCAGAATCCCTGAGCGTCAAAAAGACTTTGCTAGCCTCTTGGATCTATTCTTAATAACTAACCCTGACCTCTACACCGTAACTGTCCAACCTCCGTTGGGCTCATCAGACCAAAATCTTATCTCCGCAACCTGTGAACTTGCTATCAGCCACAGGTACCCCGCAAGGTTTGGCACCTCAACTCTGCAAGTGGCGTGATCTTCGCGAGTTTTATCTTTTTTTTCCCTGGAAAGATGTCTACTTTAGGAATCAAAATACCTCTGAATCTGCTGATGAACTCAAGTTATCCTAGCTGGTATGGACGCCTTCATCTCCTCTTCTATGACACGTATTTCAAACAGTAAACCATGGTTTGTGAAAAACTACTAAATAACGGTCAATGCTAAAAATGTGGCCTACCCAAATGGCGTCGAGATCCGACAGTCAAAAATAGAAATATATTCATCACGACTAGAAACCAGTGTAAGCGGACCCTTGACGACAGCAAGGAGGGATATAACGAGAAGATCAAGAGCAGGCTTCTCAACTGTCCTTTGCTCAGTTGCCAAAGCTGTCAATCAGGGTTTCTCAAATACCTCAATCCCACCACTGGCGAAAGAAAACGCTAACATTCTTGCCGTAAAGTTTGCATCAATTTCTACCTTAGATCATCAAGGGACGACTCCCCTAACTATCCCGAGAGTAATTCTCTATATGCCAGATCTGGTATTTCGCCAACGTGAAGTGAAACGAATACTCAAAAGCCTAGCCACTCACAAGGTCACTGGATCGGATGACGTTCCTGCAATAGTGCTTAAGAAATATGCTGCTGAACTAACAGCTCCACTATGCAGACTTTTCTCCCTATATATCCTTCCTTCTAGCTTTGAATGTGCTAAGGTACAGCCAATCCCAAAGAAATAAAAAAAAACGATTCCAGATAACTACCGTCCAATTGCCTTAGTTCCCATCATGTCCAAAGTCATGGAGAAACTGATCCACGAACAGCCTTTAAAATATCTCGAATCGGCAGGCATCATAAGCGATCGCCAGTATGGCTTCCGGAAGCCGAGATCAACAGGAGTTCAAACAGGAATTTAAAATCAATGCCGGAGTTCCTCAAGGGTGTATATTATCTCCTACACTGTTCTTGCTCTATATAAATGATCTTTTAGACAGGACAAACAATTCTATTTACAGCTTTGCAGACGACAGCGCTCTTATATCCTCATTGATGTCACGAACTCCAATGATCGCTACTCGTTACCAACGCGAGCGATAAAATCATATTGCTGGCATCAGTGAGGATATGAACGTCATCGTGGAATGGAATGAAGAAAACAATGTCCAGTTTAATGCAGGCAAGTCTTAATCAGCTGTTTTCTCAAAAACAGCAAACACCGCACCACCTGACTTATAAATGACAGGACAAACACTGACTCTAGCCTCATCCATAAGCTTGCTGGGCATCAACATAGAAAGCAACAAGCCTTGGAGTAATCACGTCGCCAAAATCACCAAGACAGCACCACAAAAGTAGGAGCACTATAGAGCAAAAAAGTTGTATACACCTTATCCGCTCTTACTGCTCTATAAGACCACAGACCTGTTCCCATGTGTCGAGCTCGGCACCCAAACACTTGCTGAATATATTAGAGTACCTACAGAGGAAAGAAGTTCGTCTTGTAGATGACCCAGAGTTGAGTAAATATCTTGATAGCCTGGAACATCGAAGAAAAGCGGCGGACCTATTTCTTTTCTATCGATACTCTACGGAAGGTGTTCGAACGAGCTGGCATTTATGATTCCACCTAGAGTTGTGCCAAATAGAAACACCCGTCAGTCACAAGCTGCTCATCAACATATGATTGATTGCCTCATTCTGAAATGGACTTCCCGAACACTACAACCTGCAACGTCCACCGTCTGTTCCGCACACGCACCGCCCATTGAGTGATAGGATTGTCTTGTGTGTGTGCCAAACATAAAGAAATAGCATGATTTGGATATACCTGACTATATTTTCAAAAGGTATTGTTGACTTTACATCCGCTGACGAATAAGTACATCATATCAATCATCATTATGGTGTTTTTGTGTCATGAAAAGTTGAAAGTCAGCAAAAATTTAAAAGTTTCCATCTGCGTTCCTAATGAAGTATAAGCTTAATAGCATATATAACAAATACAACCAGCAATTTTAAAGAGTGTAAAAGGGTTGTCAAAACCCTAATGGATGCTGAACTGATACTAATAGCGGATTTACGGGGTGGCTAAGAGGGCTAATTGCCTCTCCCACAGGAATTATTAAAGGTCTCAGAAAAATTATATAGGTATATTAAGAGAAATTGACTTGATGTTCAAAATTTAGGCAAATCACTTCCCTTTTCCTTAAAAAAGTAGTAGCTTATTTTCCCTCTCTGTGCAACACTGCCGAACGAAGCACACTTACCTATGTCTGTATATATAAAACATTTTAAAATATTTTTATTATATGGTGTTGGGGAGTGCGATAATTATCTAACTAAACTAACCATATAGTATGTCTTCTAGATCCATCGAATCACAACTATTAGAGCATTTTAAAATTTTATTTGTAGTGTAAAAGATTTTTTAATTTTTTAATGTGCTTGTGGTATTAGATTAGAAATTGCTTCTTTCTAGTGGTTACTATGTTAAACTTGATCAGTAGGTATATGTATATTGAATGTGGAATTGTCAGTATGACGATAATAGATTCATAGCTCTGATTTATGGTGTTCATCATCGTTTGTTTCTGCCACGTAGATATATCTTATTACGTAGTACACTATTATGCTTTTGAAAATTAATAATAATGCTAAAGATGTACTTACATTAATAATTTTCACTAGCAAGTATTTTTATTAGTTCGCGGTTTATCAACTAATTTAAGAATTAGCAACTAAGAAGTTGATGATCTTTCTTTGAATCAGTATGATTGGTTAAAAAGTGTATCCTTTATTGGTTGTCGTTAAAAATTTTTGCTAATTGTTATTATTCCTAAAATGTTGATCGAAACATTTGCTACTTTGTAAGTGAACTTAATGTAAACCCTTCGTGCTGCAATAGTTTTTACTTCTTGAATCCATGAATTGGAGCATGCAAACAGCGAATCGCAATTCAAAATAGTGGCTCTAAATTGGGTTATTTCGCTGCTTAAGTATATTTTTCTTTTCAGTTTTGTTGACTGTATAGGTAAATATATTTGCGTGTCTGGTATGTGGAGATTACTAAACATTGCCACGTTGTGGTCTACATTTGCAACTTGATTACAAATCATGATCTAACTTTATTCAACTGAATCAATGCAGATATTGCCGTGTTTATGTGCCTTATAACATTCAGACGATACTATACCGATGTCTGATGCCAATCCGACATGACATCTATTAAATTTTCGGGAAGATGCAGAGAATATTTTTTTGTGCTGCGTCATTTGCGACCACATTATTCTAACTATTTTAGAAATGAAAGCGTGTTGTGAAGTTTTATGTACAACGGAACATCTAACCGCTACATCCAATTTTCTCGGTGTTTCCAAAAATAGTTTTCCTTCTTAAATTGAAGTATTAAGTGAAGCCGGACGTTAATTATCATAATAAAAGTGCTGACTGCTGTATAAACTACAACAAGTAGATATATTTATGAAATTTGAACTATTATCCTTGTTTTGATTAGATTTGATTTTCAATATCAGTGAACAAATTATTCGTTGCCAAAATAAAATAGAATATCGAACTAATCCTTGTCACAGGAACATCGATTTCTAAAAATAGACGAACCCCTAATCTCATTCAAAAATATTATGTCTCCAAAATTGAACATACGTCTTTTAAAATA
Source organism: Pissodes strobi (assembly GCA_016904865.1). Lineage (NCBI taxonomy): Eukaryota > Metazoa > Arthropoda > Insecta > Coleoptera > Curculionidae > Pissodes > Pissodes strobi. Next base: position 239,251 of record MU184668.1, on the reverse strand, counting down.
TCTATTATTAAGCGATTATAGGTTGAGAACTGTCCTCAAGGCACGCATTTGGGCGTATAAAAAAGAATGAAAAACACACCGAGCAATAACCACAGTATTTCCTTTCCTTTTAGTTTTACACCGCAACAAATTGTTCGAGGACAATCCAGATATTATGAGCGACGTAATACGATATATTTATATGCGGTCAGGTAGGATGGGACATTGTAAACGGTGAAGGAACACAAACTGATGACGAAGACAAATAGCAGCTTCATTTGTGTCATTGTCGTCGTTGCATCCTTCTGTCCTAAATATGTTCAGGATTACGCCAGGTAGTGGATTTTTTACCTAAACTTGTGCAGATGCTCTAAAGAGATTAGATCAAAAGTTCCGTAAAGTACGTTAAATGAATGTAAAGCCTAGATTATTTTGTGTCTCGCAATTTAAAAGGAATTAAGAAATTATTAAGTATAAACATTAGATATTTGATAAAAGAACTACCTAACTGCTTTGAAAATAAAAATGCTCCTGTGTTAAGCATATCAAACGGTTGCTGTTTGTTAAACATCTATTGATATGAAAACTATTTAAATAATGCTTTCTTTTCACAGGATATATCGTCAGGTCCATTAAAACTGTTTTATAATTCAAGAATGTCCATGTGTATGATTCAACACTGTAGCCAATGTCAATATTAAAATATACCTTGAAAATTAAACTAAAATTTAAACATTTAGAAGCGTAACTAGTTTCTGATTTTTTTTTTGTGAATTATTAATCTGTTTTAAGCTATTGACTAGTAACGTGGTGGAAATACACCGTTTATGTAACTAGGGCAAAGAGTAAAATGTATCTACAGGTACTTACTTAGGTATGCAAATTTGCTATGAAAGGATATAGAAAAAAGGGGAGAAGGGAAATAAAAGTAAAGGATTTTAGAGCAACTTTGAATAATATAAAACACTGAATATAAAAGCTCTTTATCCAGATTATGCGTGACACAATAAACTAGAGTATTATCAAGAATCAAGACTGAACATTACTTTCAATTCTGGCAATAAAAAGCAGATTTTACTGATAAATTAATTAAACCAGCTTCAGGTAGGATAAATAAATCATATATTGCAACAAAAAAAACCAATATAATAAAAAAGACATTCCTATATCTTATACAGTGATTTTACTATTTCTGATTTAGCCAAACGCTTGTAACGTTCGACAAAAAGTTGTACCTGAACAAATCAATATTTGTACTAATAATTTTTTGCAAAAATTGCTCTATTTTTCAGCACTAAAGCACTGTATTGGGTGGCAAACTAAAAATTGCACTCGGCTATATCTCCAAAAGTAATTGTAAAGATTTAGGGTTAAAAAAATAATTGAGAGTAAAGGGGCCAATAGAAAATGTTGGAAATTATTTTTGAGTATCCAAAATGGCCGCTAGGGGGCGTAATAGCCATCTTAAATTTTAATCACTGATTTTTGCAAAATTTTCTTCAATTAAAGATAGTAGAATGCATTGCCATTTTAGGGCCGAGATAAATTCTATTATATTTCGTTTAAGACTTTTTGCTCTATCTATTAAAGAAAGGGGTGTGAACATTTTCGGAAATAAATGTCAATAACTTCAAAATGGTTGAACGGATCTTAATAAACTTGAAGTCGTTGAAAAGCGCTTTACTTAAGCTATCAACTGTGCCGTGAGTGGGATCATTGCGGTTTCTTACCGATCCGCTAGAGGGTGTTTTCTGACATAACCGCAAGTAAGTCAGATCTCAAAAAATATGAATGCAACGGTACCACTTTTTTAAAACAAGATACATCCAAATAAGAGCGCAATATGTCGATATCTCTTACTTAACCTAAAATATAAGTAAAAGAAAACGCGAAAAAAATTATTAAAAATATGAATATTGATTGTCCTTGTGTCCACACAAAGTTCGAACTTATTAAGGATACCAAGTTAGTATGCTTTATAAAACTAAATCGCAAAAATTATAATACGATACCTAAATGACAATCATATTAGGATTGCAGATATTTACAGTGTATGGGATATTTCTGGAGCTTTATTTGGAAAAAATATAAATTTTACACCTGTAGAAGTGTTTGATATATTTCGTGCTTATTTTTAATACAATGATAATTAGGGATGGCAACTATGCATAGATGTTTTTAAAATTTCATCACGATTTTGAACAACAAACCTAATAAACTGGTTATTTTTAAGGAAAAAAGGTATTACTTGTTTGATATCGATAAATCGCCTGGTCTTCGAACTTTAGTCATTGAATGCACGCGGACTTTATGTATCTGCCAACGTTATTCATTTATTAACCCAAGTAGGATTGACCATTGACAAAAATATTATTATCTAAGGTAAATATTTTAATTAAAAAATAACAACTTTGCAACAATAAAATAATATTATCAATAATAACAAATATTAGTTTTCGTTCTACAAACAAAAATTATCAGAAGATGTTAAGAATTAAAAAGCAGATATTTTCGATACCTGTTACTCCGTCAAAATACGAAGAAAAATCTTAATTTTACAGTTGGTTATGACTTTTACACTTTTTAGCGGGCATTTTGGAAACCCAAAAATAATTTCCAGCGTTTTCCCTTAAGCGTTTTTACCCCAAGCTCTATGATAACTAGTTTCTGAGATATAGACGTCAAAAATATGAATTTTTCACCCGTATAGAAGTTTCGTGCTCATTTTTAATGCAACGATAATGTAACTGTTCAGACCAGTGTTACCAGGTCTACTATTTTTGTAGTAGATCTACTATTTTTGACCTTTGGCTACTATTCTACTTTCTTAAAGGTAAATTCTACTATTATTTAGAGAAAAACAGAGTACTTGATTAAAAATCCTAAAACTACAAGAAAAAATTAAAAAATTAAACAGAAATCTTAAAATTCTAACATAAATCTTAATTATTTTTGTGCAGTGGGAAGTGGGATTGTCTCTGGTGGGATTACGTTGCTATTTTTGTGCAGTTTTAAAAGATGGCACCACCACCACAAGTTCCATATATACATATACCTAAGGGATTCACCGACTCGTTCTTTCAATCGTTTAAACGTCATTAGCATTTTACTTACGACTTGTCACTTGTGAGTCGGCGCGTTTACTCAAAACCGACTGAATAACAGGTGTTATTGGTTTACTGTTAGTGGTATTAATTCTGCTTTACTTCAGTTTTACCATCAATAGGTATGTTTTTTTTTTAAAGCTAGACAGTGAATTTGTAATCTACTATTTTTTAAATCAATCTACTATTTTTTTTACATCAATCTACTACCTAACTGTAAAACTGATCTGGCAACACTGGTTCAGACCCGGATGGACACATTCCATCGAGTGTAATGGGCGAGTCCTATATATACTACTGCCGCTAGCCTATTTGGTTTCTCGAAAAAATTTCGAATTTTGTGTGGACAGAAGGGCAATAATCACTCATATTGAGATTTTAAATATGATGTTGGTATTTTAGGTAAATTATTACATGTTGTAGTAAAATAAGGATAATTAGGATTTAATAGCAACTGGTCTTCCGAATAAATGTCCCATTTTCTTTCGAGCTTTGATTTCTCTTTCTTATATTTTAAGTTAGGCAAGAGATATCGAGATTCGGTTTTCACTGACGCATTAGGCTCTTATTTAGCTGTCTTTTGTTTAAAAGTAGTATCGTTGCATTAATTTTTTTGAGAAAATCTAATTTATTTGCGGTTATGTCAGAAAACGCCCTCTAGCGGCTGGGTAAGAAATCGCAATCACCCCACTCAATGCACGGTTGATAACCTAAGGAGAGCTCTATTCAACGACTTGAAGCTTATTAAGGTTCGTTCAGCCATTTTGAAGTTATTGACATTTATTTCCGAAAATGTTCGAACACCCCCACCCCTTTCCTTTAAGGGATAGAGCAAAATGTGTTTAACAAAAAGAGTCGAATTTATCTTGGCCTTAAAATAGCAATGCATTCTACAATCTTTAATTAAATAAGATTTTGCAAAGAATGGGTTTTAAAATTTAAGATGGCTATTACGTGCATTATAAGATCCTTTACACACATAGTGCACTATATAAAAATCGGCCTTTCTTATTGGTCGATCTGCATCTGCAGGAAAAGGAAACCAACCAGGTGCTAACCCAATACATAACCAAAATCAAGAAAAAAACTGTTTAGAAACATAATCTTAAAAAAAAATAAAAAATAGCAACGGGGTTCAAACCTCGGCCGTCCACGTGAGACCCAGATGTATAAACCTCTACACCACGAGAGCTCTTGACAGAAACCGATTGCATCACGCAGACATATCGTAATACGAGATGGATCGACCAATAGGAGAGGTCGATTTTTACATAGTGCACTATTTGTGTAAAGGATCTTTAAATGCCTATTACGTCCCCTGGCGGCCTTTTTGGAAACTTAAATATCATTTCCGACATTTTCTCTTGGCCGCTTAACTCATAATTTTCTTTCCGTAAGTCTTTACGACAATTACTTTTCAAGATAAAGCCGAGTGCCATTCCTAGTTGACCACCTGGTACATCGATCTTAGATCTTTAAAACTCCGAAATTTATTTTTCACATCAGTAGCCCAAATAACGTTTTGAAATTAAAGGTCTGTCATTAAATCGTGGTTATATAGTTTAGCCGAAGACTTGAATGAGTAGATTCATTTATTATCTACTAATGCACTGCATTTTTTAAGTGCGCAACTTTTTTTTTAAATTCCGGATTATGACTGGGTATTTCTTTCTTTGCCTACTTTTTTATTAAATAGGCAACAGTAACATTATTTTCCTAAAATATAACGGTTTTCTAAACATAATATAGGTACTTACGAAACACATCAGAATTTTATGCCTAACATATAATGCATATAAAACTTATCTTATTCTTTTGAATATCTTTCTATATATAGGTTTTGAAAACATTTTGTCGTTGAAGCTATACCTATTGATACCGTATAAGTGTAGTTTTGCATAAACCAATTTTATCTTTGAAGTAGCATTTTCTGTGGTATAGCTGACTAAGTATGTCGTTATATTATCAGGAAATTTCCCTTGGAGCAACGCAAATTTAAATTTTCCATTTTTCGACTGTGCGCGAACAAAGGAAAGAGAAATTTCATGCAAATGACAGTTTCGAGAAGACAAAGACCAAACCCGAGTCAGAGAAATATCTTTTATACATAATAATAACATTTTAATTTCATCCCAGACGCCTCGCGTCCTTGAAAAACCAGTCGGTGCTTCTTTGGGGTTATAAAACTCTAAAACGGAAGATTGAGGGAAATAAACGAAACATGTCCCCTCATTAAAATAAACACAAGTCCCAAAATGCCGGTGGGGCCCGTCTCATAATATATTGGGTAAGGACGAGTTTTATTTATAATCTTTCATTTATATTTGTGTTTAAAACGTGCTTTTCTGAGTTTTTATCTAAAAACGTGCATATGTTTAAACTGGTTTTGATTCATAGAATGCATGGTGCTAGTCTGTTAAGTTTGTGAGGAATTTAATGTTTTATTGGATACATTCATTTGGTCTATAAAGCTCTTTCTAAATATAATGAAGAGTAATAGGCTCGGTGATGGCGAGGTAGAACTTTAATTTTTATTAATGCATTGTCGGTTTTGACAGGAAAAGAACTATATAGACTGGCGTCGATAAAGTTTATTTTTAAATCCTCAAATCGTTGACATGTTCATCAGAAAATTTTATGAGTAGATAAATAAATATTCGCGTCATAACTCAAATTATTTTGAAATAAAATTTCATGATGTTGATTGATTAAACTAGAATTAATAATAATTATTATAAAAAATCAGACCCAATTCAGTTTCCTGACAATAAATGCTAAATACAATTTCCTACTAGCTAGGATAATTTTCAAGTAAAGGCCGCACAAATCACTTGAAGAACCTGAAGTCGCAATATTTTTTGCCTACTTATAATATACCTACCTACATGAAAACCCTACAGATTATATTATTAACAGTCGGTGAGCTGAGAGTGAATACCTTAATTTTTCATCTTTTAGTTGAATTGATCATTTCGTGGATATTAAGTCAGATTCGATCATTACTCTACTCTTTCTACTAGTGACCCATTGACTCTTAATACTATTCATCGTTTGAGGCTTTATTCTTTCCCCCTTTTCATCTATAAGAGGGGTCGGTATTATAGCTTCCCGAAATAATGGATCATATAAGGTTATATGACAGTTGCGCAACTGACCGGCTATTAACTGTATTACACCCCCGCAATTTAGTGATTTATTGGAATTAACGACATCGGCGTATGCTTCCTCCCTATACTGTAAATGCACATATCGTTTTCCAACATGCTGGTAGGCACCTATCGGCTTTTAAGGCACCAATATTTTCAATGGAATAATTTTAGGTTTTAACAGTGCAGCTGTTGCGCACACTTTTTGTGAGATAATGCATTTTTGATGACAATGTTTTAAATAAAATGGATATTAAAATTTAAATTAATAGAAATAAATTGACGTACACACGAATATTAAAAATAACATAACATTTGGTCGTTACGAATATTTATCGTTCCTTTACAATGACGTCATGTTTTATCCAGCATTATTAATGGGTCATCTGGTGAGACATATTTCTTATTAATTGGTATAGAATATTTTCATAATAATCCTTTTGAATGTTTAGTTTTGGAGATGAAGTAAAGTATAAATTTTTGCCATCTTCAAATAACGTATCTAATCCATTTACGTGGATGAAAATATTATTGAGTCACCTAAACTATGAATTTTCTTTCAGTTTAATCGGAAGTTCAGTTCATTCACAAACAGTGGAATAGTTAATGTGGTTTGGAAGGGCTGCTACGCATTGCGCAAACTAACCACGTGAAAAATATTTTATTTATGTTTTGAACATTCTGAATATCTTTTTTGTCCTCCAGACAAAAGAGTCCCGCAACAGAAACGTCCTAAGTGTTCGCAACTGAATCGTACGTTAATGAGCAACTTGTATATGATGGGTGTTTCTGTTTGGCACAACTCTGGGAGAATCATAAGTGCCAGCTCGTTCGAACACCTTCCGTAGTAGACAAACTGCTCTCCACTGTGCTCTGGAGTCTAATATATTTAGCAATTGTTTGGGTGCCGAGCTCCAAACATAGGAAGAGTATTCCAGAGATGGTCTTATCTAGGCCTTATAGAGCAGTAAGAGCTGATGAGGTGTTAACAACTGGTTTGCTTTATAGAGTGCTCCTAGCTTTTGTGCTGCTGCCTTGGCGATTTTGGTGACGTGAGTACGCCAATTTATACGTTAATGCCCAGCAAGCTTATGGATGAGAAGACTCAGTGTTTGTCCTGTCATTGATAAGTCAGGTCCTGGCGGTGTTTGCGCTTTTTTTGAGAAGACAACTGCTTGAGCCATTTTTGCGTTAAATTGGACGGTATTTACATCACCCCCTTCCCCGATGGCGTTCATACCCTCATTGCTAGTCTAAATAGATTAGTTGCTTATATTAAAAACTAATTTTCGATCAATTCAGTTAAAAGGGAATGCAAACCATCATTCTTTTCCATGAACTCCGAACATTTCTTATCAAGGATAGTTGAAAATTGAGCCAATTTAAAAAAGGTGTGTTCGTTCAACGTTTGGAAGAACTAGATTTCTGACTTCAGCTTGGTCTGCAGAAGAAAGCAAACAAAAATTATATACGGACTTTGATTTGTTAATTCATCTAAAGTTCTCGCTCATCGACTACCTAACTCAGTGAATTTCTCCTGAAAAATATCTCTAAAAATTCGGTTTGAATGCAATTGGATTTCGGACTAATATTTTGGTCAGCTACAGCAGTTTTCTTCGTTTTGGAAGATCCTAGTGTGTGTGTTTGAACGGTTACCCCTATATCATTACGAACTAATCCTATAGAACTTATATGGGCGCATGTGAAAGGATTTGGAGCAAGACAAAATACGACATTTAAAGTGAAAGATGTTAAGCTACTGTTTGATAAAGCCATTAAGGAAGTGGCACCAGAGAACTGGCGAAAAGCAGTCTAGCATGATTAAACAGGAGGAGGAAATGTGGAGTCTTGACAACCTGATCGATTAGACGGTCGATCCATTAATTATAACGTCAATATGTGATGACAGTTCCTCAGCTGACGAAGAATATAATCCATTATAATTTAATTGTTGTATAATAATGTGTAATATTAATTATTTTATCTATAAATGATTGATGAACATAAAGAATTTTGCAAACTATGGAAGTGACATACATTATTGGTGGGTCACTATGTAGTCCTTTTTCATACCTAATAAGGTTTTATTACTCTACATTTCTGAAACAGACTATAATTGGTAACATGAGCTAGCACACACTGCATCAGCAAAACGAGGAAAATGAAGAGAATAGAACTAGATAAAAGGATCAAATAAAATACTAAATGTAATAAGTTATCTTGAAATGTGGGCGGGAAGTAAAGTTTCTAATACATTAGAAAACAAATTGTAATAAATTCTTAATTTTAACAAGAAACGGAAGGGACTAGTGGCGTCCTCATCAGTCGGGCAAGTAGTTTACTAATTACAATTTCCTACACAATGTAGTACACAGTACAATTCAGTGGCGGCTAGCGGCTTTGAAAAGTGGGGAAGAGCTACCGAAATCGATAGAAGGAACAGTGCCGCAGGCGAAAAATTTTTGGGGTCCACGCCCAAACTGCCAAAATTATTTAATAATTATTACCGGTATTTTTTAGGCAAAGCATCAAAAAATAAAATATATTCATATTGTATTAGCAACAAAATGATTTGTTGTTAACACAAATCACATGTCTACGAAAAACACACTAAAACTAGAATATATAGAAAATATCTCTTGTATAATACTATAATGGATCAACCGTGGAATGTAAATAAAAAATAATTCCAATAATTCACGTCGGAATATCCCCTAATAAACTCGCAATAAACGAAACAACGCGCTTTCGCGTTGGACGCGTTGATCTGAGAATGGAAGTGCTACACGCCAGCTCTTCCAATCATTGCAAACCAAACAAATGTACGACCATTACGACGTCATCGTTGTCATGGCAACCAACTAGTTGCGCTTATACTTTTGATGACTCGACGGCTCTCGAGTGATACCTCTTCCTTAAAGGTCTACACAAATGATAATGAGATTGTCACTGCTATCGGCGCGTACGCGAAAAGAGATAGACATTTTCATGTGGGTTCACCTCTATTCCATTCGATAGTGGAGTTAACGGGCAATGTGCAGGTGGCGAGATTCTTGTTCTTGTTTCATGAAGCATTGATTTTAATATTTGAAAATAATTAAATTATTAGTTATTAGGGGGTAACGGGAAACAGATTATTCCTAAACTAAGAAAATTTTATCATTGAATCTTAAAATATATTATTTTACTGATGAATGAATTAATTGTATTTTTTTAAATTACATTTTTTTGGGGAAGTGGCACTTCCCCTACTTCCGCTGAATAGCCGCCACTGGTACAATTTACACTTCACTATGGGTAATAATAATATAATGCATTAGAATTTATTTATCTTCACAGTTTATTACGAGTTTAAAGTAATAATAACTGCATATTGGTTACCGCAATCATATAAGACCGTTTACTATAGTGTTACTAAAAGCAATACTCCAATTGTATACAAAAATTACCCTGCAAGATTGTAGAAAACAGTCCCAAGGACATTTTAAGCGTACTTTCTTAAATGAAAACCGCATCTGAAAAAATAATTATTAAAGTCTTTTAAGATGTCCAAGAGGAAGCAAGTTTTGGAATATAACTGTATTTTAATTCACAACGTGCAGCCGCTGCTAGTATTCTCCCTGATATAAAGTAAACATAATAATGTGACTCCCAAATTGTGTGATATCCGTTAATTATTGACAAAATTATCTTACCCAAAATATACACATCACGACGAAGATGCTTATTGATCCCAAATACCAGGCGTTAAGAATTCCCGTAGATCTTTTATTATAATAAAATGACTGAAAAATAAAATGGGTTATCATTATCCAGCATTACTAATGGGTCATTTTTGTAAGGCACAATTCCGCCTAGTGTCAGATTAGTAATATTATTCCAGCCTACTTTAACGAACGTGGTGTAGAAACTTATTAGGTAAATAATGTTACCTTTTTTTTTTTAAACACATCCTAATCTACTATTTTGGATTCATCCCTAAACCATGATAAAACCTCGGAATTTGTGTGCCCGGCTGAATTATTATGAAGTTGTTGCTGCGGTGTTCTTCGTTCTAACTAATGTGCCAGACTGCATGTTTGCTGAGTATCAAAACGTAACGTCTGCTCAGCATTCAGCTGACAATACATTTGGTGTTTCTGTTTCTTCCCTTTTATCAACGTTCGTGGATCAGCTACAGTATTTTTTGCTGACGATCCGACTATCTTATGCCATCCACTGATGCGGATTTAATTCCCATAAAATCTTGGTGCTATTTCAATTCAGATTCTAAGTGTATTTTTAAATACATATTTTCAGAAATATAGATTCAAATGTGAATCTAACCTGTTAATTGCACTACGGATTGTGTTTTAGAAGTTTTTAGGCTATTTGTACATAAACACACCATGTAGTCTCATATATTTAATATATAGTTAAAGATATTAATTTTTATTCTTTACACAGTATGCCTGATTCCCGACATGGGTTAGACTGATTTTTTTTCTGAGAGTTGAATTAAAAGATCTATCAAGTATGGCAAAAATGTTTAATAAACCTTGTTTGTTAATGCACAATTCTTATATAAAAAATAAGGAAGGAATTTAGAAGTCCTCGTGTTGGCAATTAGGTAATTTCTTCACAAGTATTTTAATGATTCTGTATAGTTGAATTGCAATATTCTTGATATGTTCATTAAGTTGCCTTTATCTGTGTTTTTGTTTTATAAATATCTGAAATGTTAACAGACAATGTGTTTGTTGCTACTTGTTGGATGCTGCAGCTGTTTTTATATTTTTGCGTACTTCCATTACGTTATGTTAACACTTATTTTGCAATATAAAATTAGGTAGGTAAGACGTTTTCAAAACAGCATACTGTGTTTCCAATGTACTGATTTTTCATAATATTCATGGAACTTAAGGAAACGTAAATGTAAAGCAATATTATTTAGATATATTTTCAATCTTAATTCTTTTTAACTTCGATAGATATCACTGTGCTAACTGTGCAGGGATTTTCTTTTATCAATGTTTAATTATCATAACTATTTTCTATATGGAATCATCCATTGTTCTAGTTATGCAAAACCTATATTTCAAAGAAAACTAAACTTTATAATAATTGGTTATGGTTTTCTCGCTTTTGCTTGCACTCACTGAATAGAGCTTAGAGAACAAATTGAAATAGGACAGTAATATAATGTGATCGATTCCCTAGAATACTAACAACGGAATGGATCCACCATATTTTGAACAACGAATTTCATCGCTTTTCCTAGAAAATCAAGTTATAGAAAATTGAAGATCTATAGTTATATAGTTTTCTCTTTTAAACCATTTTTTAATTAAATATTTGGTATTTTCTTTTAGTGTTCGATATAGAAATAGACAGTGTCATATATTGGCAAATAGATATAGGGCCAACACTTTTAGAATCCTGTTTCTTTTGTTGTCCGAACGAAAACCTTTCAAAGAAGAGAATATATTGTAAATGTGAAATACTTAAATATGAAGAACTTGTTCCGAATTTTTAACGTGACTTTTATTAAAGTAAAAGTTATGTTTTTATAAATACTTTTTTAGTTAAAAAAAAATAACAAAAAGAACCAGCTTTTGGTTTATGTTTATTTATTAAAGTAGATAAATATATGACAAATATCCACTTAATAAAATTAATTATTAATTACGTTATTTTGATTATTTTGACTATTGTAATTATTGTTTATGTAAAAAAAAACAATTATTGTATATTATAGCACGTTGATTGGAAGCAGCGGCTTGTTCTTGTTTTAGAAGTTCTTGAGTCGACTTTATGGAAGTTGAAGCAGAGCTCATTATTTTAATAATGTTTCCAGATGGTGACCTGAATCTATTTGCAGATATGGTTTTATGCCGCCGAGTTAAACCAGGACGAGACCATATTTTGCCCAACCGGGGTGTTCTTGTATACCAAACTCCGGAATTAACTTGTTGCCAATTTGGATTGGGCGTCAAAAATAAACGATAGGTTTTTAAGAGCTTACCTTGTTTGATTGTTTCCTTTTCAAAAACCCTTACTGGACATATTTCTTCATATGGTTACGTTTGGTATTAACCGCTTACTGTCTGCTTATTTTTTTGAACCCCCTTGCGCAGTTTTTGATAAAAACTGGATTATACTCTACGCGCCCCTTGGTTTTCCTTGATGATCCTTTTCTTCTACAAAATATTCCACGCATGCTGAAGCCCCTTAATTTCCTCTCCAAGCCAGCTCATGAGCAGCAATGTGAAAGAACTTCCTTTGCAGATCCTCTGATGTGTTTTGATCCCAAATCTCAGAATTTTTTACAAATTTTGCTGTTGATTAAGTGGATGAACTTGTCTTTCTCTTTGATGAATCTTTCTGCAACTAGCAAGGCTTAACATATTTTGCACCTGTCTGCTTGGCAGTGGAATTCCATAAAACTTTCATTACACTCTCCTCGAGGTCTTCGGAGTTCTGTTTACGCATACTAAAGCCATAATCTTCAAGAATAAGTGCCAATTTCTCCATACGATTAATTTAAGCAAGAGTCTGTAGACTGCCTCCAAATACCTATCTTGTCTTTCACGCCGCACCACAGAGGTTTTGCTACAAAACTGACAGCTTGCTAACTGAAATACTTTGTAAATTAAGGTTTCACCAAAGTTTACTAAATAAAATATAAGTTCCCGCACTCTCGAAGTACGCAAAACCGGCTAGACCCCTCCCCCTCGTTCCGCCAGAGGAGCCAGCCACCGCCGATGCATACGCATACACAGTTGTTCACGGTATTTGACGGTACAAAGTACAAAGTTTACAGAATAGGCAGGTATCTGCGGCACGCTTGTGATCTCAATGCATCAAAGTTCCGACAGTGAGTGATGCAACTTATATTTATTCCGTAAACTTTGGTTTTACTTAGTTCTCATGGCAACTGAAGTCAATCAAACTATCTATGGCTTGATGGTGTCTTGTCAAAGGAAAAGAAATAGGCATTGCCAAAAATGAAAAAATATAATTTTAACATTATTTTAAACACAATTTGGGATAAAATTTTCTTAACAAGTACCACGCGAAGTTAAACCCGAATTTTTTTCTCGCTCAATTTTTTTAATCGTTTTCCACTCGGAATAATTTTTAAGATATTATTGAGCTCGAAAAAATTTACGGAAATAATTTAACCTTCTGTGTATTACTAGTGAATATCAAATTTGCAAATATTCATTATCAGTTGTCTTTAAATTAAGTATATTGGAATAATGTACAAAACAATATACTTGGCAAGTATTATCCAACTTGTAAAAGAATCTATTGCAATAACCAATCTCTATTTCAGATATCAGCCAATTTAATTAAACTTCTGGATTGAGATTATATTTTCTGCTATCGAAAATATCTATCACTATATGATATAGATTATACCTATAAAAATAGAGAATCCAAGATAAAAAATAATGACGTTATATAAATATAACACACAAAAGATTCCAGTCGAGCCAAAAATAAAAAGTAACGGCACCGTAAATTAATTAGCTGACAAAACTTTTGAAAAGACCGAACAAGCAAAATAAACACAATAATTTGTAATATATTAGGTGCAAATAAATCTAAAATGTGTTCCACATGTTGTGTCGTTAAAATTGCCTTTGTATCTCTTTTAATTCCCTATAATTTATGTTGCCAAAAAGGAAGATGAAATCCTCGAAAAGTTATTTCCAAAAACTTAAAAGGTAACATCTTTCATGTTCCTTATACTGTTACAAATGAAAAATAATTAAAAAGACCGTGGGGCCCTAATGCAAAAATACGGATTCTTAAATATATGAGGCTATTAAAATAAAACAAAAGCATAAGTATAGCGACAACAACTGGCCAGACTGAGCCAATGGTAAGAGAAGGACGACAGCCAAGAAGAAAAGGACGAAGAGATTTGGCCATTGTTTAAAAACCACTAATTACAAAGGAGCGCGATGCTGAGATTTATTTTTCTTGAATATTGAAAGGCGAGGCTCGCTGTTGCTGCCAGCTTGCTTGCCATATAACTCAGATCATCTGACAAGAGCGCGGAATTCGTTTTTGCCCTTTTTTTAGCTAAATAACGAAGAAGCTTCTGAATTCCATGAAAAACCTATAATTCCTAGCGTCCATAGTAAATATTTTTTGAAAGTGAGAATCGGATCTATAAAAAGAAGAATATATATACAGGGATGAACAAAGGTTGCGGAGCGGCGCTATTGCAACCGAATAAAACGCCATGCGCCATATTAAAATCGATATTTTGTAAGCGTTGTAGACATAATTACTTAAATATTACATAACAACGACGTCACTACCAATATAGAGTAGTGACGTCATAGTTATTTTAATTTATTTTTTCGTTATATTCGACCTTTCAGCCCTTGATTTAATTACTGAGCTGAATGGCAACGAGCAACACTTGGAAATGCTAGATGCAATTTTGACAATGAGTCAGGTATGCGGCGATATTAACAATAAGGATAATGTAATTAATTATAAGTCTGACACTAATAAATTAAGCAATTTACTATAACATCCTAAACCAGATTTAGTGTATTTTATTAGCTTTAAGAAGTATTCCGCGAATAATTTTATTTATTGATATATCAACATTGCAGCGATTCTTATCAGTAGTAAATATGGAATTTGCTTATCATTTTTATACAGTTAAATATTTCTCGTTTTCCCCATAATTTAGTTTGGTTGTTCTTGAATGTGTTTTTGTTTGTTTTGGAGTTATGACCTCTAATTCTGTAAGTTGTTTTTATTTCAGGTATGTTTGCGTGGTTTGCTTTCAAATTTGTCTTTTTCTATTTACCTTCTAGTTCACCTCAAGAGCATGCTTACTTAAATGAACATAAAATTTATTTGACTGATTGTTTTTCTGTGTAAAAATTTTAAGCCTAATTGATGTGCCATACCCTATTGGTTTAGGAGATGCTAGGAAGGAATAAAAATCAGATTTTTTGATATGTTGGAGAGATAGATGGTATCAGAGGTGTTATTTTGGTAGTAGCCTTCGTATAGGTACCTCCTAAAATGATATTATGGAATTGCTCTTTAAAAGCTAAGATAACAAATTGCAAATTATTTTCTTTAACCTTCAACTGTTTTCTCTCTCTACCTCACCAAAATGTAAAATAGGTCGATTTCCATTAATTTGTTTCTATCTCCTAGGGTATAATAACTAGACGGATAGGCTATGATATATCAATTAGGGGCTTAGAATTTTGGGTAAAATATAAAAATGTACAGAGTGTTTCATTTGAAGTAAGAAAATTGCTCTCAGTCTTTGCTTGACTAATTATCCTGTACTATAAAATTAAAATATATATACCTACTATGTTATAAACAACTTTTGTCGTTAAATTTTTTTGTGCCTTTTGTATTTTCTGAGATCGGATAGTGGGTCTCCTTGCGTGGACTATGCTGTACGATGCATCCTTTAGTCAGATACTTTTTCACTTGCCAAACAAATAACTATTGAAAATTGAGATCTTCCGTTAACTGGTTCTATAAATATGTCCCTAGGAGGTAAGTAAACTAAGAATGTCGTGGGAGTTAGAATTTTCCTAAAAAGGCATATATTGTATTACAAGCCAGTAGCAGAATATCTATATTTTTACTTTAATTTGAAAAAACATAAAAACATATCGCAATACCGTATGTCGATTAATGCAGTCATAAATATTTATATAAATAAAACTGTTTTATTCCTTTCACAGATACTTGGATTTGGCCCAACACTCCATGTTTTAAAATGATGGTGGTTCTATTTATGCTAATAATTATGAGCCACAAGATGTCTGCCATAAAGACAAAAATTGTCACATCTTCTGTGTTTGATAAATTTGCGACAGATTAAAATCTCAAAAGATTTATGTTTTGGGTCTCAGAATTCTTTCAGCTCAATTTTTATATTTTTGTTTTATGTTGCCAAACGAAAAATGTTTTCGACTTTGAATGTCACTAACATTTGTAACGGTTGTGGTTTTTGACATTTTGAAAGGATTATTTTTATTTGGATTAATTAAGGAGTTATCGTTTCTTTTTGAATATTAGGTAGTTTTAGAAAAATCAACTGAAGCAATGAAATTTGGCTGTATATTCCTTATTCATGTTTCATTTAATAATAGCGTTATAGGGTGAAAAATATTTATGGATTAAAGGGACATTTTTCTAAATTTAGGCTGTTGATTGTGGGCTTGGTTTGCTTAACCTATGTTTAGACTTGTGTATAACAAAAAATATAACCAAGTGGTTAGCAGGATGATGCTGATACTTTTTGAGCAAAACACTTTAAGGGATCAGGCGCAATTAAGCTGTTGTTTATGTTTGCAATACAGTTGCTTTCATAATAAATGAAATATAAATGCAGAATGGGAGTTTTCATTATAATTTATTTTATATTTTATTACTAATTTTATTTTGTAATATTATTGTTAAACTAAATTAATTTTCATTTAACATTGTTGAAGTTATTTAGACCTGCTTAACCTTGCCGTCCTTTTAAAAGGAGGTCCTCTATTTTAAACATCAAATTTCAAATATGTTTACAAACATTTTTTCCCAGATTTTGCACCATAATGAGCTCCCAAAATCACTTTGACCTTGATATTTAAAGAAAATGTCAGGATTATATGGGTTAAATTGTTAAAATGGAAGATTATACGATCAAAAGACGTGGTTAAGATTTTTTTCAGTCTAAAAATATTTTAATTTAAAATAAAAAACTCCTCAAATATCGAGCTCTCAGGTATACGTTAGTTATAATTGTCTCACAATCCACAGTAGACCAATTTGAAAAACGTTGACGGGTTAAAGGTCTGTGCACACATAGAACAGAGTTCTCAAACGGATGGAATTGACGTTATTCCAAGAGCATATTGACTTTCATATGTGGCAAAAGAATATTACTTTGTGTCGAGAGAAGTATTTATTCACTTCAGCGGATTCAAATAAAAAAAATATATATCTGAACTTCACATGTTCTTATGGCGAGGAAAAGTATTTCAAAATAAATATTTATTTCTTCATAAGGAGAGGAATGATCTGAACTCCTCGCTGTTTTTAGATCAAGAGATCTTTTCTATGTGTGTGGTAGATATTTGCCTCCAAGTAGCATTTAAAAATTATAGCTCCTAACTGAAAGAAGGAAACATGTGTTTAACATTTTGAAAAAAAAAAATACTAATTATAATTTCTTGCCTTGACAATACAGTTTACGTACTATGGAAGTAAGTACTATATTTCCAAAGTATGCATAAATTTCCAAGCAAACTGGCATATTTCCTTGATATAATAAATTAGTCGAATTTCATAGTGCTAATATACTGACACTTTGCCTTGCAATGTCTGAACCTATTAATTATACAATATAGCACAATATGTTATTCTGAAATATATTTATCAGTGTTTAACGAATAACGGCGCGGCGCCTGAAGAAGGCGGCAATTTACCTTGACCTCCAACAGAAAAGACCTAAATAAACGTTAAATAAATATCGATCTTGATCATTTCCTCACTTGTCATCTTCTAGATAAAATTAAGCTATGGATCGTTTAAGTTGCCTTCTTTCCTGGATAAACTTCTTCAGATATTATAGGTAATATGTTAAAATTATGTTTTATTTTCCTTTATATCCAGATATATTCCAGTAGAGTAAGGTGCATTTTGGTAAGCGTAAACTTAGAGCTATTACGTAATTTCCTGCTTTTTATAATAATACCATACTAAATTCTATGGTGTGAATACAGAGTTGTATTTAATTTAAATACAACAATAAATTGCTTATAACAAAGCAATGTTCGCGTGTAAATATAAACGTAACATCGAACTAACAATAGGGTGTGCTTGGTGCTTCCAAATACGGAATTTAAATCAGATTGAACTGGTCACGATGGCGTCTCCAACCTTTGTTTAAGATTCTTAAAAATATTTAACAGATCTTAAATAGTTGAGAACGTCTTTTTATTACAATTTGGAAATATTCTTGCTGATAAAATATCATAAATTTAATAATCTAGTAAATATACGTATACTTACTGTCATACAATCTAATTATTAATTTTATTCAAAAACTAAGGATCAACGTATAGTAATGTTTTCTCTAAAATTATTTCGATATTTAAAGTAAAATGTTCCAATATTCGTAAAAGAGTTATTTGTTGAAACAAAAAACCGGTTCTGAGAGAAATTATATAAAGCCAAAAGGAAGATCAAAATGTGAGAGAAGTTTTGATTCTTAGGTAAACAATTATTGACGGATTAGCTTATAGTTGCAGTTTGAAGATTAGTTTGAATAAAGTAGTGATTTATAAACAGAATATATCATTTCTGATCATCTTCTGTATAGAATTAATTTTTTTAAGTTTGTAATTATTTTTCTATGCGAGATAAATTCTTAACATATAAAATTAAATTGAAACAAAAAAAAAATCAAATTAGTAAAGGAATACATATCCACTCTGATATAGGGATCAACACCTAACTCATGAAGACCAATAAGTTTGACCCCCTTTCTGTTGAAATGCATGGAAAAGATACTGGACGTGCACACTAGAACGGGTGCACTTGGTGAGTATCCACTAAATGTTCACCGATATGCGTATCAGACCTGCAAATCTACAGAACTAGCACCACAGAAAATATCTATATTTTCTGTGCTAGCACTAAACAACCTTGTCGGGAACATAACACAAGCGTTAGACAACAGGAGTATCGCGGTGGTTGTATTTTTAGGCATTGAGGGAGCATTGAATAATCTAACGCATTACCAAACTTCTTATACATAGCATTAGCTGAAAGAAGGGTTGAACCACACATAAGAAACTGGATTGGGAGTATGTTAAATTGCAGAGCAGCCATATCTTCTACAGGGAGAGGGCTACAGCTTCAGGGCTATTAGGGGATGTCCGCGGAGTGGGGTTTTGTCGTGCCCTTCTGTGGTCTCTCCTGATGGATGGTCTGTCAGCGGTCCTCTCGCTGCGGAATGTGGAGGTGCATGCAGATATACGCGGATGATCTAGTAATACTTATAAGAAGCAACTCGCAAAGAATTGTCTTAGAGGATCTTCAAGAGGTGCTGGTGTGAAAGGGAACAACTATCTGTGAACCCGCACAAAATAGTTATAGTACCATTCACATGGAAGAAAAGGCTGGAAAACCTTAAACCATGCACCTCCACTCAAAGGAGAAACTATACCATTTGCGAATACAATGAAGTATCTGGAAATTACCCTAGATAAAACACTTAACTGGAATGCGCATCTGGATAAATTTGCCGCAAAAGCGAAACTGTCACTATGAGCCTTCAGACGTATTTGTGGCAAAACATGGGGCATCATACTTCTCAAATAAATGCACTGGCTATATATTGCGGTCATAAGACCAATGATAACATATGGAGTAGTAGCTTGGTACTTTAAGAGCTTACAGAGCTCCGCGAGAATCAATTTATCCACTTTACAACGACAAGCGTGTCTGGCAACTAGTCCCGTCTTCGGCAGCGATTGAGTGTCTTCTAAATCTGCCACCCCTCTAAATAGTATTGGGGAGGGAGGCCAGATGGGCTACGTATAGATTGACATAGGCGGTGATCAACAATTCGCAGGCGAATTCGCCTGCGCGTTTTTCAACTTTTGGGCATCATACCCAAAAGTTGAAAAACGCTAATGAGGGGGACAGTGTGTTGGGTTATGCCTACCAAAACTGGCCATTACCATGTCTATGATGTCCTCCTACCAGACAGGAACGAATGGGCAAAAGACTCGGAACATCTGCGAACAGCAGAGAATAGTTGGTTCACTGACGGCTCCAAGTCCAATGATGGTAAACGAGCCGCTGCATGGAATGAAAATGGTAAGGTTGAGCTTAAGTGTTCCCTAGGCAAACATGCAACCATTTTTTAGGCTCAAGTTAAAGCCATTGATATGACTGCACAGTGGCTCATCTCATCGATAAAAACTGGAAAGACAAAACAATCAAAATATTCTCGGACATTCAAGCGGCTTTAAAAGCTCTTGAATCTAGTCGTGAGCTTAAGTGTTCCCTAGGCAAACATGCAACCATTTTTTAGGCTGAAGTTAAAGCCATTGATATAACAGCACAGTGGCTCATCTCATCGATAAACACTGGAAAGACAAAACAATCAAAATATTCTCGGATATTCAAGCGGCTTTAAAAGCTCTTGAATCTAGCCGTTGTTCATCCAAGGCAGTATGAAATTACCAGGAACTACTCACTAAACTAGGTAGAGAAAATAAACTTACACTGATCTGGAATGAAGGCAACGAAGGAGCTGATGCTCTTGCGAAACAGGCGGCCGCAATCGTCTTCATAGGACCATAACGAGTACTGGGAATAGCTTACAACTTACAACACAACTAAAGAAGCTCTCTCCAGGTGGACACAACAACAATTTGTAGACAAATGGAGAGAATTACCGGGTCTAACTCATTCAAAGATGGCCTGTGAATCTGCCATCAGGAGTGAGAACTAAACAACTTCTTCAACTTTGCCGACAGCAGGTACAGGCTGTAGTTGGCATGTGCACTGGCCAGTCTGCTAAGAAGCCACTTGAACAAGATAGGGCTTTCCAAAGAAGCGGAATGCCGCTTGTTCTTGGAGGACGAAGGAACAATGGAGCATGTTTTATGCCACTGTCCAGTAATGGAAAGAACCAGACAAACTGTGACTAGAAATTATCAAATTACACTTGAAGATTTGAAAACTATCCACCCTAGAAAGCTATTCGATTTTATGAAAAGGATCGAGCCTCTGGCCTAGTGGAAACCACAGATGTGAGCCACATAGACCAAGGGTCGTAGTGGAGGGCTCCATTTGGGCCCACTCACGTATACAATTACAATACAAATACTGATATTAAAGGATAAAATGTGCATTGATTAAAAAAAAAAACGTACAAAAAGCAGAGCTTTTTTTGAGAAATCAGCCTTGTATTTTATATGATGCACGCTCCTTAAAAACAAATGTGAATTTCTAGACTTCAGCGGAAGCTTCCTTAGAGAATATACTTAACTAGATAAAAAAGCATATAAAATATATTTTCCTCAATTCCAGTGCTTGCGGTAGTTTAATGGAACCACTCGTTTATTAAATTTGTATGCTCCAAATAGTGATTGAGATATTTAAGTAATATCTATGATAACACAATATTAGAAATTTGTTTTATGTTATAGCCGGACGTGCTTCTTTCAGAAATACAATTAATATTTGATTTTCAAAATATACCTATGAGAGAATTCTATATTGCCAAAACATGGTGCTTTAGCATGATTATTTATATACCATAGGATTTCGACTATGACTATAATTAAAATCTAAATTTAAATGAAATCTAAAAACTAATAAGTGAGAAATTTATGAATGGTAATAGTTATTTATGTTACAAATTCGGTGGTAAATCCATCTTTACACTATGAGCAAGATGTTTACGAACGAGGTGACGAAGAAACCCAGTCTGGAATTTTGACATGTGCTATACAACGATTTATTTCGTACTGTTTTAAAGCAAGCAACTATAAGATTAAAAATTAATAAAAATGTAAGCTTGATAATAGTTTTAATTTGAAATTAATGGATGGCTGTCATTTGTGCATGAATATGAGTTCCATTTATTTTGTTTGATTGACATTAATTAATATATCAAAATGTCGTAATAAATGAAATGACAGATTTATTTGGGAATCCTTACGAGATTTTACTGACCAAGGCCCGTATATTCCTCTCTTGGCATCTACATTAAAAAGATAGCTGTCATATAAACAATTGCTGAAACAATGATCTCCATTTACCAAGAGATGGATAGATCGGCATCTAGTCTGGTAATTTTTATTACCGGACTCAGTACCGTAAAAACTTATTTTCCGAACTAAAATTAAGTAAGTAAATGTGTGCTATATGATAGAGTATGAAATAGATATATTTAATATAATATATAATTAACAAGGGCAATGAACATTGCAAGATTCTCATACGTAACATGTGAGACACATTAATGCAAAATAGTATGACCGACTTAATTCAAAAATCGTTGAAATGAACGATGGTGGTAAATCCAGACAGGAAATTGAAGCAGTTGATATGTACCTATTCACTTAGTCATAGATATTACAAATATTTATCTACGGGATGGTTAGTTACAGTGAGAAATTGCATGTTTATAAAACATGATTCCATTTAAAATCAAATTAGCATAATGAGTATTAATGATGCAATATATTAAGTATTATTTGAGGAGAATATTAGTTATCACTTACGATAGTGGCTATAAGCACACTAAATTAAGTAATGGAATGAATATGGGGTGAGTGATTTAACATTAGAATAAAGATAGCAACGAATATTTGAATAACTTTAACTCAGCCAGGAGTGAGAAAGATCGCGGATTTGACGATATCTAGACAAATATAAAGTAAAATAACGATTATAAATATTTTTGGCACAATCTTTACTTGTATTAGTAGCGTATTTAATAAGCTATGCTTTTATTAAAGCATCTCTATACAGGGTGGTACACAGAAAACGATCCATCGAAGTTTTCGGTCTTATCTGACCCGTCAACTTTAATTTCAAGGGTTCATATTTTTTGGTATAATCATTGTCCCAAATTCAACCTCTAAGTCTCACTAAAAAACAAGTCCAAATGCTAATAAAACCATTTTTACTGCTTCAAAATTAATAGTGTTAAGTAGTTTAGTGCTTTGTTTACTTCTGTAAACATAGTTTCCTTTTAAAATGGTTGGCTATTTACACTATTCAAGAAAAAGTTGAAATTATTTCGCTCTTTTTCGAATCAATGATTGTACCAGAGTTGTTGCAAATGAATTTAATGAAGGACATCCTGACAAACACGTGTTCCATACTTCCGTGCCCAATTTAGTTATAAAACTCGATCTGTGAAAGGCAAAAAGGGTTGTTTAAAATGCAATAAGAACCGAAGCAGATGAAATAGCTGCTTTGGTGCACATCATGATGGAACCTACTCTAAGTACTAGAAGATTATAAGATGTTTCAGATATTCTGGATACAACCATCCAGAGAGTATCAGAATCACATAATATTCACCCTTTAATATAACATTTGTTATAATTGAGTGTTTCTTTTTCCTAAATGGCGAAGATAACTATCATAACTGCTGTTATTGGTCCCAAACAATCTAATACTTTTTCGTGAAGTTCACATCCAACGTCCAAGAGAACTAAACGTATTAAGATCATATCGTTGGCCCATTCTGTTTACATGGAAATCTAATCGAAGAAATCTATTTAGATTTATTGGAAAATGATGCCAATGACCCAGCTTTAATGCAAATATGTGAGCAACCCTGCCGTAGACAAAATTTTTCAACAAGATGGGGCTCCCCCACACTACACGGCACCTGTAAGACGGTTTTCAGATGAAATATTTACAGAACGATGGATTGGGAGGAGAGGGCCTACTGAATAGCATGCACGTTCTCCGGATTTGTATCCCCTGGACTTTTTCTCATGGGGCCATTTAAAGATGAAAATCAATGCGACACAACCTTAGCCACTTGAAGACTTGAGGTGACGTATTGTAGAGGAATAGAATCTTAGAGCCCGAGAGGCTCAAAACTCTTAGAGAGCAGTTTGAATAATGTCTATTTCCGTATGGAGGTCGGTGGTGGGCATTTTTAATAACTAATAAATTGATGTAATTGGTAAGCGAACTCAATAACATTACATTTAAAAGTTAATTTATCGAGAACTACTTATCCTAAATTAAAAAATAAGGTTGCATTGAAAAGGTAATTGAATGCTATTTAAAATCTTTAAACGAAGATGATAACGATGGATGTTTAGATTTTGTGAGATCAATAGTGAAAGAATTATTAACAATAAACGTTCAGGTTGCCCCTTTCCATTTAGGCTTTTTAGGGCGAAAGTCACCCCCGCTTAGAGGTTGTACCAAAAAAACATGACCTCCTTGAAATTAAAATTGGCGAGTCCGAATTTTGTTCTGCCTTCTACTTCTTAAAACAGAAAACTACGGTAGAAACGTTTCGATGTGCCACCCAATATATTAAATCTGTAACACTGGATAATATTATATTCTGGTGAATTGGCAAATTTTGGAAAATGCTTGTTAGGCAAATAAATGGAAATTTTGGTACAAAACTAATATACCTACTATAAGTAGTTTAATTGCTGGTTAATGACTTTGACAATTTCTGATCATTTAAAAATAAATTCTGAGCAAACATCTTAAATTAATGAGGCAGGAGAACACCATCTTCGTTATCAACCGCAAATATATACGCTAACTTAAAGCAAAAAAGCAGACTGATGACATTGGACGCAAAGACAAGGCAACCAATATGTAACATAGAAGTTATGGTTCTTGTAGATCGTAATTCGCAATGTATCAGGCAGAAGACGCGGTGGTCAGGATCGTATATCGGTACCATTGCACCTCCGTATTTTAATTTTAATTAAGCAGAATTGATCATTAACTGGAGTTCGTTGGCGAGTGCAAATGTATTGATCAGGTTATGGGATCGCCTTGAACCGAGACCAGTGCCACCCATTTCAAGGTCGAAATCACTATCTGAATTGCTTGTACTTTGCGTTAAGAATTCTGTTTTAACGAAAGGTTTATGTAGGTGTTGTATGCGTAGTGCATAAATATAATTCTTAGTATAAACATATTGAGATTGAATGGCAATTTATTTTAATTCTAGAGAAAATAATGCCGAGAGAAACATGAGAAAGGCATTGTTAGGAGCGTCAACATATTATGCTTCGCTTTACTACTCTGGCGAAAATTGTGGTTGGTTTAGCAATTTTCAGAATTCTTATTGAAATAAACTGAACAATACAAAAATGAAGTGCATCAGTTTTAAGTGACGTATCGGTACTTTGCTGTTTTTTTTCTCTATCAAGAGCTTGAAATTTGTAAATGGTTCTATATTTTATAAATTTTTGCCAAAGTTATTTGATAAGATCATAAAAAACAAAGTTTCTCTTACTGAAATCAATATGAGTGAAATATGGAAGTCATACAATTTTATATACTTAAATAGCGGTCTAAGTGCCAAATATTGCAAACAGAGATGAATAATAATAAACACATGTAATTTTTGGGGTATTTTTAATTATCAAATAAATCAAACTGATACATTGATCAAAAGAAATAAACCAAGCCTAAGAATAAAAGAAATTTCAGAATTTAAACCTCTTCTAATACCAAATGTAAAATATAGGCTTGGCAACATGGCCTAGTATGGGTTAATTTGGATGTTTGCATTAAAACGCGCCAAAATAGAAGAGCGAATCAAGTCTAACTATAACTAATCCAAATAAATTAAAATAATTGAGAAAAAGCAAACGAAAAAATCGAAAAATATAACCATATTTGTATGACTTACTTGGCAACATAGTTACAAGTTCAAAAGCTTGAGAACTACTTTTACCCCTTACACTGCAACTAGTTAAACACAAATAAGCAGAAACATTATTCAAAATCAATTTTTAGTTTTACGAAGATTATAAATTTAGTTTGCACTACTTCTTCCCATTTTCTTGTACTCAAAACAACATTTTCATTCCAAAACACGCTTTTTTAAAAGTTGTGTCTCTTTTATTATGCACAAATTAATAAGGTTCAACAAACTCGAAAACTATGGTAACTAATCGCCGCCTGACTGATTATCAATTTGACAGAACGCTGATACCTACATTCGTTTACTATTAGGCCTGTTCATTTGGTCTGCTCTCACTACTCTAAGCGGCTTGGAGCAGGTGACCGATGTTCATTTGGCTCGAGCAGCTGATATTTCTTTGTTCGCTTGGGATGGAGCACAGTGCTCAAATCAGTTAGATCATGCTCTACTTGCACCTAATTCTAGAGATGAAGCAGGTAGAGCAAAAGCAGAAAGGTGACAGATAATCAACAAAACCCGCGGAATATAAAATAACAATATAACCCCACTTTTTAAATTTTAAAAGGCTCAAGGGCTTCGTGTTTTTTTTGAGAAAAATATTCCTATATATAAAATATCCTATCCATGTGCTGCCTGAACAAAAAACGCGTTCATTTGGAGTAGCAAGCTAGGAAGTCGTCCGAGCAGGAAATATCTGCTTGGAGTGAAGTTATGGCATTTCGTGTTCTGCTCCAAGCTGATTTCTTTGATTTTCCGAGCAGGTTGAGTAAAGCGAAAATAACGGGCCTATTTTCTCCAAGCCTACTTGATACTTCATACTTGAGTGCTCAGTATACGATCGTTGGAATTCACCAGGGTGCGTTCAGTAAAAGGTTACAGGGTATACACATTTCTTACATTTCTGTTACAAAGCGCGTTTATATACTTTGCACTGATATCATTCAGATTACTTCTCATGCGTTTACAATTATTGATTTTTGAAGTGGATACTTCTTTGGCTGCATGAGAGTGATTTTTCAAGGCCATGTCATGACAGGCTCTGAAATTTTCGGCCAGCAAGTGAGATAAAGTATATGACTTTCTCTCTCTCTCTCTCTCTCCCTCTCGCTCTCTTTCTCTCCTATGGAATCGGTAAAGAAGTACTCACTTACATAAAATACATTATCATAAAATACTTCTTGAAATGATTTTTTTACATTTCTAAGAACTTCAAGCTTCGTGCAGAGTTTCTTACTACTTGTCTTTTAATTCAATTATGAGTCAATAATACAGCCAAGAGCTTCGCAGAGATATCTACAGATGGTTTTCGCCGTTCCCAAAAACAGACACGCTCCTCTTCAGAGCGTGAACTCAAGAGTAGTGCGGCATCATCTGCAGACGACGGAAATAAAGCTCATTCACATAAATTATTGTTGCCATTAACGTTAAGTTGATAACTAACATAATGGAGAAGTGGGTATATCTGGGTGGGTATATACTTATTTATTTTCAAAATCATATTTAATATTTCCTACTAAGTGATCTACTGAAGGTGTTGGAGGTTTATTTGATTTGGGGAAGTATATAGATATGCCTACCTAAGAATGTAAATAGTTTTAAAGAAAATGTTGAAAATACTTGACGTTACAGGTCAACCCAAATTTTATATTATGATCATTCTGACCATTTGATGAATGACGTTACAGGTCAACCCTAATTTTATATCACGATAATTCTGACCATTTTTAATGAATACTGCAAAGAAATATGACACATATTATCAAAACATGGACAAACTATTGCCGCTAACATTAACCAGGAGTCGATATTTTGGTAAACATATTCAGCTTCTGAATTCAATTAAAACCTCTGAGAAAACTGTAATCTGTATCGATCTGCTGCACAAAATACAATCAAGCATGTATGTCTTTGTACAATACCGGTATTAAATATCTTGTCCACAGCCATGTTTACCATTAAAAACTGGTTTTGACTTCTAAATAGGAGCATATCCGACTAAGGACTAGTTGATTGCAATATGTAGGTACTAAAAGCCGCTGCTTTAGATCTAAATTTAATGGGTATGTATTTATTAAGAAACGTATCACACACCGGGGACGCAGAATATTACCATCAGCTTCTGTAATATACCTGAAAGGCAAGGTAATAAAGCAGCTTATGAAGGAGACAAACAAAGGTAGACAGAGGCGGGACTTGAGCAAGGTAGAGCCAATCTAGCTTCATCATAACTTGCCGACTCGACCAATGGGGATTCGAATACCTCTTTGACCACTCACATAAACTACCTGTGTCAAGTAATATACATACATATAAGCTGTAAACGGAGAACGAAGGTAACGAGTTCGGATTTAAACGTCGAGTCAGATTTTATGCACGAACAGATTTCAAGTTCGCGAATTGTTAAGGTGACTAGTAAGTGGATTATTTGGGATAAGAAAGCCTCTATTTTTTGAAACACTCTTGGTAAAGATTTCCCTATATCCATTAGAGTCATGAAGCACTTGTCACTCAGCTGATGGCTCCTTGGGTGATTTCACGTAAATTTTCCAAACTTAGAATATCGTCCGCTTAGGGGGGCGCTTTATATTTTTAGGATCATTATTATTATTAGAAGTAAAAACGCTTAAGTATTTTATTTCGTTATAATATAGATATCTCTACAAGGAAAATTAATATTTGCACCTATTAAAAACCACTTTTCCTATCCAGCAGTATTTTCATTTATGTCCTGTAATTTTCTGCTCTGCATTGCCGTAAACACCAAGGGATTTTCAGGACATTCATTCTTAAATTGAAAACCCCATCTCTTCTTCTTGTTGTCAACTTGTGGTCTCCACGAACGCACCCTTGCATAGGCAATTATAGGTTTGTTCTAGCAGCGATTCCAAACGGTTCCAAATCGTACGGAGTTTGCGCATAGCCATATAAGCGACGCTAATATCGTTATGCGCAAACTCCGGACGGTTTGAAACCGTTTGAAATCGCTGCTAGAACAGACCTATTACTAAATCGCAAATCAGTTAAAGATCAGAACGTGTGTATCGCACATAAATAACCGACTTTTGAAACATACCTATTTGCAATACTTAAAACTAAAGTAAAAAAATTGCTATACATTATACGTGGCACCATGTTTTTATTCTTGTTATTTTCAAGATTCGTTTTTTGCGTAGTCATTGGAAACTTAATTTATTTTTTACATATATTAAAGAAATTGGTATAATTTTTGAAAAAATTATATAAATAACTCTTTATTATGCATATAAATATGGGCGGGAGGAGAGTCGCAATACACGCGCTTATCTTTTAACTGACCACAGCTAACCCAATCTAAAGAACACTAAACCAAACTAACCAAAACAAACCCAGACTAACCAAAACTAAACCAGACTTTTTTTTTATTATACCTAGAGGGGATTAGAAAATCTGCAATATTTCTCAGACACCTATGCTTGTTGTTCTGCCAGCAAGGTAGTGTCGGGATGGCGCCCCCTTTCTGTCCACTTACCCTTGGAAGTGCCTGGGAGCTTATGTCGAGAGTGTGCCCTCTTCAGACTAATCAAAACTAACCCAGACTATGCAAAATTAACCCTAGTTAACCGAGGTATCCCAAAATAATCAAAACTAACTTTAATTAACCAAATAAGCGCATTGAGACAAGCGCGCTACGCGCTTGATCAACCCCACCTAACAGAAAACCAAACTAATAAAAGAAGTATATCTCTTAGTAAGTCTGAGTTATGTAAGAAACAAGTTCCCATTGGTCTCTTAACTAACCCAAACCAACTGAAACTAACCTAAGCTACCCTTACTTAATCAGGGTTAGTCTGAGTTACAAACAAGCGTGTTTCGCGCGCTTCTTTCTTACATGACTTAACCTAACCAAACAAGCTCCTATTTGTCTCTTAACTAACCCAAAACTAACTGAAACTAACCCAATTAACCTGAGAGTTAATGTAAGAAACAAGCGGACAGAGCTTTAGACTAACCAAACAAGCACCCATTTGCCTTTTAACTCTTAACTAATACAAACTAACTGAAACTAACCCAAACTTACTGACACTAATTCTGTTTTAAATTCGGATCTGTATGGATTAAATAGTTAGGTTATTTTATATCTAATTTAAAAGTGACTCCTTCCTAGCCCAACATCTAATTCTAGTAAATCATACCTATATTCGAATTATTGTTATTATTTTATTAAGCAAAGCCATTAAGAATCATTATTTATAAGAATTTTTCGTATCAAAGTCCTTTTTCAACAGGAGGCCATTATATTTTAGAACCGACTAGAAATTACACTTGGCAACACCTACTCGTCAGACAGCTGAGCCGTACTAAGCCAACTTATACCAATATAATCATAATTTAAGAAATAGTCATGCTGACGTTTGCTTTATAAATTTTTTAGAAAAGACAAACTATACTGGAATTGTGTTTATTAGCAAAAAGTGTACCTTAAATTTTAAACTTTATTTTGAATTTATTTTGTGAAAATGTGGTCCATCCGCATTTTTTTTTGCGTTAGTGTGTCCATTTAATGTAATCTTTCCATAGATCCCAAAAAAGCTTTAAAATTGAGTGCCAGTTTCCTCTCTGACAGTGCTTATATTATGACAGTTATGACACCAACACCTAATTAGCACAAGAATAATAAATTCTTGGGTAATTAGCATATAGCGGCTGTGATAGCGGATGATAATTTTTATGACGTCATGATACTGCACTTTCGTCGTCTGTTTGCTTGAATATTAGGTGTCAATCAAACATGACCGTTGTAAGGAAATCTAAAATGACAGTGACATAATTTAACTCAAAATTTTTAAATATTAAATTGCATATCCAACTAAAGTGAAATGGATACCCCTTCCTCGTCAACTCTTCCAAGAAGAAGATTCGTGGATATCGTAGGTTTCATTTTATTTGTTATAGTAATGATATCTTGGATTGCAGTTGGAATATTTGCACATATAAACGGGGATATTAAAAGTCTGCTGCATCCTAAAGATTCTTATGGACAAAGATGCGGAATTGACTTTCTTGTTCAGCACAAGCCATATCTTTATTATTTTGACATAACTCTATGCGACAATGTAGCCATGCCCATTGTTGGATGTGATTCCGATAGAATGTGTGTTAAAGAATGTCCACATGAAACATTTTTATCGTCAAATCCCCAAGATGTCGAAGGTAAACTTTTAATCTGTAGAAGAGGCAGTGAAAAATGGAACAAAAGTGACTGCGTTTCATGGTACTTGCCCAGTGTCTCATATAAAGGGAGGTTAGAGAGCAAATATTTTGATGGTTTTAGTCAATTTACTTCGAGTGCTTAAACTAGTTCCACCTTTATTTCAGCCATTTATTTATTATCCTACTGTTTTCTCTTACACAGAGTAAATAAGCTGTATGCGCCTCTTTTGTCATTCATTAAAAATTGAGTTATCTCCATTGAATTGGAATTTTGATAATATTTATTTTTAGATGTGTTCCTCAGTCGGTGCCAAAAGAGAATATTCTACAAGAATTATCGAAAATAGAACAAAGACCGATAAATGCAAGAACAATGCAAAGAGCTATTGGCAATATTAAAATGATTACAGAGATTGCCTCTGGTACCCGATATTTTATGAGCGAAATTACTCAAAACTGGAAGAAAATTATTACTGCGGCCATATTAGTTCTACTTATATGCTGTGGATATTTTTGTGTATTTTCTATCTTTCCAAAATATTTATTTATATTGTCTCTCATTTTACTTCCTTTATTATTAGGCAGTTTTCTGTTTTATGGATATTCTCGCTACCTTTTCCATAAGCAACAAAATAGTGAAATTCGTGCTCATCAAGTAATTCACTTTAAGGAAAACATCTGGTTAGGATCTTCAATAGTGTTAAGTATAGTAACATTCTTCTTAGTATTTATGACGTTGTTCTGGATAAGAGAAACTTTTGATGGAATAGCTTTAGTACAAATATGTATCAACAGTAAAGCTAAAGGTAAGGTGTGCGCTCTGTTTGTTGCTACAATTTGTTGGGTATTGCAAATTGTAATTTTCATCTTTTTTGTATCTATATTTCTACACTTAGGCAATATTAATGAACAAGCAAGTTATAAAATTCACATAGAAAAACGTTGCGTCAGTTATCTGACCGCATTTGATATGAATATTCATTTATTGGCCTGTGATCCTGAGTTCGTAAAACTAAGAAGTCATCCACTTTGCACAACATTGTCATGTGAGATTATACCGCGCAAACCAAAAAACTATTTCTTTTTTCAATTTGCTAACGCAGCTTGCTATGTTTGGATGACATTTTTTGTTCTTGCAATAGAAGAGTTGATTATTGGGTTAATAGAATATCAATATCAGATGGCCACAGATGATGTTAACGCCAAATATTCACTGTTAGGTACAACTCAATGTATTTTGATAATATGTAGATATCATATAGGGACAGCGTTCCTTGGTTCAATGCTGATTACGCTATTCAAATACTTATGCTTAAAGATTATCTTGATATTGACCGCAAAGAAAAAAGAATGGTCTTTTATTAAAAAGCTTTATGCTGTTATCGATACTCAAGTATTAGTTGTTTGTGCTATTTATAATAAATCGTTTTTAAATGGCTCGAAATTATATCACAAGATTGCTAGTTCCGACTCGTTAAATAAGCTTAGACAATGCGGCCCAATTTACTACATTGTATTTTATCAAAAATTACTGGTAACCCTCCTATGCTCTCTTGTTGCATATTTTTATGTAAAATATTTGGTGGTCGACACTCCGATGACATATTCCTTTCTCATGGTTTTTTTTACATTGTACTTGACCTATGCAACTACTTCTATAATATTTGGGCTTCTTACGATAAAGA
Organism: Pissodes strobi; assembly: GCA_016904865.1. Classification (NCBI taxonomy): domain Eukaryota; kingdom Metazoa; phylum Arthropoda; class Insecta; order Coleoptera; family Curculionidae; genus Pissodes; species Pissodes strobi. The sequence continues at coordinate 206,721 of MU184668.1, read as the reverse complement.
TCGATGCGTTAATAATTTGTTTACTAACAAATGCGGCATCTGAAGTAAATCCGCCACCAGTATCTGAGCTGATTAACAAATAAAAATAAATGTATAAAAGTAGGTATGGTGTTTCTTTTCTATTCGCATTCGCTTTAAGAAATGATATGAGATGGGTTAGTGGATCTAGGCAAATTCAGAAATAAAAAAAAAATAATTTAAATTTAGAAAGCATTAATAGCAGTTTTTTCAAGGCTATCGCACTAAATTTCGTTCCATAACAACTTGGTCGATTCTGCGACCTCCTCAGTCGACAATAAGTCGGTAACCGGTTGCTATTCCTCTGCTTGGTATCATTCTGATGAAGATCCCGATGACCCCATGAGACACATATCTACATATATACTCATGTTATTTTTCACGTGCATCAAATTCTGCATAATGTAGCTACATGGCACAGTTAACACACGCAAAATCACAAAAGCATCCACATAATCATCCCTGTGACCCAATCCATAGACCACTCTGACCGCCTTTCTCTGCAGTTTGAAAATCCTCTCGGAGTGTGCCGAATGCCTCCAGTGGAATAGGTTAAAATATGTGGTTCTCTGGTATGTCTAGAGAGATACAATTTGATATAGGCTATGCAGTAGAGGCTACTGCTGCTCTCGCTACGTAGCAAATGTGTACGTCCCAAAGCATAGTACGGGTCTAGATGAACTCACAAAAATTTAACACCTGGCCACCTTGATCAACCCCGCCAGTACCCCTCGTAGAGAAAACCACTGTGATTGTCGTTTTGACGTTCAAAACTAGTACTCAACCCTCGCCCGTAGCCTCGCCAATTTCTCAACGGCCTCCTCAGCTGTCTCCATCACATTGGCTGATATATGGTGCTGTCATCAGCAAAAAATAAAAGTTTTATCGCATGCTCTAACATTGGCAAGTCATTAATGTAAATGAGGAATAGAATGGGGCCTAATATTAAACCCAATGGTATTCCAATGATAATCTCACTTCCCAAGGATGTCACCCCCCAACCTTAACTGCTCATATTCTGCCTGTGAAGTCATCAATTTGATGCATGCTTGCAGAGCCAAAAAAGTAAGCTTTGAGTTCGCCTAGGAGGATGCCATGCGAGACACAATCGAAGACCTTGCTAAGGTCACAAGAGAATGCCGCGATACATTTCCTATTGTTAAGTAAACCAAAAGAACAAATGACACAAGATTCATAAATAACAGAGTGATGTTTCTGCCTTTCAGGAATCCAAAATGACAATCCGTGAAATAGTTGTCATGGTTAAAAAAGTCAATAATTTGTATTGTCACGAATTTTTCCAGAATAAATAAATAAAATAAATTGCCAGGTCCAGGTGCATGTTTCATAAAGTAGAATACAAGTTGTGAAACTAACTAAACAAGCGCGCTATAAAAGCGCTTGTCTTTTAACCGACCACAGATAACCCAAACTAACCAACACTAACAAAAACCAACCCAAACTAACCCAGATTAACCAAAACTATCCCAGTTAACCTTAATTAACCGGGGTGTCCCAAAATAATCGAAACTAACTTTAATTAAACAAATAAGCGCATTGAGATAAGCGCGCTACGCGCTTGACCAACTCCACCTAACAGAAAACCAGAACTAACCCAAACAAACAAAAGAGGTGTACTACGCGTGGTACTCTCTTAGTTAGTCTGAGTTATATAAGAAACAAGCTCACATTAATATTTTAACTAACCCAAACTAACTGAAACTGTAACAAACAAGCGCGATCTGTGCGCTTTTTTCTTACATGCCTTAACTTAACCAAACAAGCTCCCATTTGCCTCTTAGCTAACCCAAAACAACTGAAACTAACCCAAGTTATCCTTAATTAAACAGATTTAATCTGAGTTATTTAAGAAACAAGCGTGCGAAGTTTCAGACTAACCAACCAAGCTCCATTTTGTCCCTTAACTAACACAAACTAACTGAACCTAACTGACACTAATCCCATTTTAAATTTGTATCTATATTAATAAAATAATTAAGTTATTTTATACGACTTATTATTAAAAGTGAACTCCTCCTAGGGTAACATCTAATTCTAGTAAATCATATATTCGAATTCTTATATTATTTTACTAAACAAAGCCATTAAGAATGATTATAAGAAGTATTCGTCCCACAGTACTTTTGAATCATCATCTTTAGAGTACGGGCTGAATGTATTCAACACGAGGTCATTACTTTTAGAACCAAATAGAAATTACACTTGGCACTTGGCAACACCTTCCCATCCAACAGCTGAGCCGTATCAGTATCAGTATGGAAGGGGTGGCCCCTAGCGGGCCATGCACTTAGGCCACCAATTGGACCCATTGTGCCCCAGTCCGCATTAGAGAACCTCCAGGATGCACTGAATCTGGCTCGATCGACGTCACGCCAAAGATTCTGAATCTTGCCCACGGAAAGGCGGGGCATTCCGTAAGTAGATGGTATGGGGTGTCGTCGTCCTCCATGCAATATCTACACTTCGCCTCCTCTGCAATGCTCAGCAGGATCAGGTGCCGTCTAAGCCTACAGTGCCCTGTGTAGAATCCTACCAGGGCCCTGCACTCCTTCCTAGGTAGGCACAACACCCTCGTATGTCTCATCCCCCGAGCCGTCTGCCATACCTCCTCCACCCGACCCTCCATCCAGGCCTCCAAAGTTCCTTCGCGGACACACTGGGCGATCCCCACACATGGGTCAGGCCCCAAGTATCTGCGTGCGGAGCCTTCTCTGGCTAAGGCATCGGCAGTCTCGTTTCCCGGTACATCCGAGTGTCCCGGTACCCAGACCAGCGTAACCTTTCTTCGCTTTGCAAGTTCAATCAGCCAGCTAGTACACTCCCTTACCAACAGAGAGCGCCATGCGTGCGGCCTTGCTGTCGGAGCAGAAGAAACAGCTGAGCCGTACTAAGCCAACTTATACTTATATAATCATAATCCAAGAAAAAGTGTCATGTTGACGTTTGTTTCATAAATATTATACTAACATTTTAAAGTGCAAAAAAAAACAGTTTTACTTGCAATTTTTAAGAAAAGACACTTTATATTATGTTATTACTAAGCTTCTGCGACTATACCTTGGGACAAAGCGTACTGAAATTATGTTTATTAGCAAAAAGTGTATACCTACCTTAAATTATAATATTTATTTTGAATTTATTTTGTTAAAATGTGTTTCATCCGCAATTTTTTTTTGTGTTAATGTGTCCCATTTAATGTAATCTTTCCATAAAATCAAATAGCTTCAAAATCGACTGTGCTTATATGACGTCAGAATGTTAATGTCAGCGGATAATAATCTATATGATGTCATGGCACTTCACTTTCTTCGTCTGTTTGCTCGAATATTAGACAAGAGTCTAGCGACCCGACCAAATTTTCGCTACCAATGGCCACAGAGACTACATAGATGGCCTTGCGTGGAATGTATTCACAAAGAAGGGGGATTTTTTTTGTGAATGTATTCGCGGAAATACATGCAAGCTGCTGTATATCCACTATAATATGGCTTTTGTTAAATAAATCCTAGTTTTTAGTTAAATAAAGCAAAATATTTCGTAAAAAGTGCATCCAAAGTACGGGCACGTATTACAATATCACTTTTCGCATGGCCCTGCGCTCGCTACAGGGGCTCAAGAAAAGTAAACTAACCAGGTGCTAACCCAAACTAACCCAAGACATACTCAAAATCAATGCCGAGTTGAGACCTAACGATCTACACCTCTCGACCACCATGGCTCATGCCGCAAATCGATTGCATCGCGAAGACATAGCGCGAATGCAATTGCTCGTGTCAACGCCACGTATACACTAGATGGCGTTAGAGTCGGTAACGAAAATTACATCGAGTCTACAGACGCTTTTGAATATTAGGTGTCATTCAAACATAACCATTGCAAGGACATCTAAAATGACAGTGACATAATTTAAGTCAAAAATTTTAAATACTAAAGTGAAATGGATACCTCTCCCTCGTCAACTCTTTCAAGAAGAAGATTCGTGGATATCGTAGGTTTCATTTTATTTGTTATAGTAATGATATCTTGGATTGCAGTTGGAATATTTGCACATCTAAATGGAGATATTAAAAGTCTGCTGCTTCCTAAAGATTCTTATGGACAAAGATGCGGAATTGACTTTCTCGTTCAGCACAAGCCATACCTTTACTATTTCGACATTACTCTATGCGACGACGTAGCCATGCCTATTGTTGGATGTGATTCCGATAGAATCTGTGTTAAAGAATGTCCACAGGAAACATTTTTATCTTCAAATCCCCAAGATGTCGAAGCTAAACCTTTAATCTGTAGAAAAGGCAGTGAAAAATGGAACAAAAGTGACTGCGTTTCATGGTACTTGCCCAGTGTCTCATATAAAGGCAGGTTAGATAGCAAATATTTTGATGGTTTTAATCAATTTACTTCGAGTGCTTAAACTTTCACTATTATTTCAGCTATTTATTTATTATTCTACTATTTTCTCTTACACAACGTAAATAAACTATACGTGCCTATTTTGTCATTAATTTAAATTTAGTTATCTCCATTGAACTGGAATTTTTATATTATTTATTTTTAGATGTGTTCCACAGTCTGTGCCAAAAGAGAATATTCTACAAGAATTATCGAACATAGAACAAAGACAGATAAATGCAAGAACAATGCAAAGAGCTATTGGAAATATCAAAATGATTACAGAGATTGCCTCTGGTACCCGATATTTCATGAGCGAAATTACTCAAAACTGGAAGGAAATTATTACTGCGGCAATATTAGTTCTACTTATATGCTGTGGATATTTTTGTGTATTTTCTATCTTTCCAAAATATTTATTTATATTTTCTCTCCTTTTACTTCCTTTAATATTAGGCAGTTTTCTGTTTTATGGATATTCTCGCTACCTTTTCCATAAGCAACAAAATAGTGAAATTCGTGCTCATCAAGTACTTCACTTTAAGGAAAATATCTGGTTAGGATCTTCAATAGTGTTAAGTGTAATAACATTCTTCTTAGTATTTATGACGTTGTTCTGGATAAGAGAAACTTTTGATGGAATAGCTTTAATACAAATATGTATCAACAATAAAGCGAAAGGTAAGATGTGCGCTCTGTTTGTTGCTACAATTTGTTGGATATTGCAAATTGTAATTTTCATCTTTTTTGTATCTCTATTTCTCCACTTAGGCAATATTAACGAACAAGCAAGTTATAAAATTCACATAGAAAAAGGTTGCGTCAGTTATATGACCACATTTGATATGAATATTGATTTGTTGGCCTGTGATCCTGAGTACGTAAAACTAAGAAGTCATCCACTTTGCACAACATTGTCATGTGAGATTATACCGCGCAAACCGAAAAACTATTTACTTTTTCAATTGGCTAACACAGTTTGTTATATTTGGATGACCTTTTTTGTTCTTGCAATAGAAGAGTTGATTATTGGGTTAATAGAATATCAATATCAGATGACCACAGATGATGTTAACGCCAAATATTCACTCTTAGGTACATTTCAATGTATTTTAATAATATGTAGATATCATATAGGGACAGCGTTTCTTGGTTCAATGCTGATTGCGCTATTCAAATACGTATGCTTAAAGGTTATCTTGATATGGACCGCAAAGAAAAGCAGATCTTCCAAGGCACTTAGTAGAATTAATTCCTGCTTTCAACTATGGTCTTTTATTGAAAAGATTTATGCTGTTATCGATACTCAAGTATTAGTTGTTTGTGCTATTTATAATAAATCGTTTTTATATGGCTCCAAATTATATCACAAGATTGCTAGTTCCGACTCGTTAAATAAACTTAGACAATGCGGCCCCATTTACTACATTGTATTTTATCAAAAATTACTGGTAACCCTCCTATGCTCTCTTGTTGCATATTTTTATGTAAAATATTTGGTGGTCGACACTCCGATGGCATATTCCTTTCTCATGGTTTTTTTTACATTTTACTTGACCTATGCAACCACTTCTATAATATTTGGGCTTCTTACGATAAAGATCGATGCGTTAATAATTTGTTTACTAACAAATGCAGCATCTGAAGTAAACCCGCCACCAGTCTCTGAACTGATTAACAAATAAAAAATAATGTGTAAAAGTAGGTATGGTGTTTCTTTCCTATTCGTATTCGTTTTAATAAAAGATATGAGATGGGTTAGTGGATCTAGGAAAATTCAGGAACAAAAAAAAATAATTTATATTTTGAAAGCATTAATAGCAGTTTTTTCAAAAAACTTGGTCTAGTCGACAATAAGTCGGTAACCGTTTATTCCTCTGCCTGGTATCATACTGATGAAGATCCCCATGAGACACATACATACTCATGTTAATTTTCACGTGCATCAAATTCTGCATAATGTAGCTACATGGCACAGTCAACACACGCAAAATCACAAAAGCATCCACATAGTCATCCCTGTGACCCAATCCATAGACCACTCTGACAGCCTTTCTCTGCGGGTTGAAAATTCGCTCGGACTGTGCGGAATGCCTTCAGGCAAGCATTCCGTATGAAAGTCTACAGTGAAATAGGTCAAAATTGTGATTCCCAGTATATTTAGAGATACACAATTTGATAGGTTACGCAGTAGATGCTACTGGTTTTTAGTGTCCTCGCTACGTAGTCAACGTGCACCACCTGCGACACCCTGATCAACCCAGCCACTACCTCTCATGCGTATGTTTTTTCGACATTCAAATGCAACACATTAACTGCAAATTAGTGCTCAACCCGCTTCCGTAGCCTCGCTGACTCCTCAACTGTCTCCCCAGTGGATGATATGGTGATGTCATCAGCCAAGTGTAAATTTGCCATAGACTTTAACATTGGCAAGTCATTACTGTAAATGAGAAACAGAATTGGGCCCAATATGGAACTTTGTGCTATTCCAAGGGTAATCTGACTTTCCGCTAATGTCACCCCCAATCCGTGAAATAGTCGTTATGGTTAAAAAAGTTAATAATCTGTATGCATTTTTTCAGAATCTTCGAGAATACAGGTAGCAGTGAGATTGGTCTATTATATTCAAGCAACCCTCGGTCACCCTTCTTCGATGTAACCAGGGCTATCTTCAGATGGTTGAAAGTGTGTCTTCTTTGATACAGAAATGTATTAGCTTCGTCAATGAAATAATAAAAAGATCTTTCCCACTTTTTGCCAGTTTCACATTGCACAGCTTTTTTTTTTGGTACCTCAAACTTCAACAAAGGTAGCTTCCCTAAAAGAAAATTGATTTGTTGGTTTTTTAATACCTACCTTTTATGAAAGCTATGGGATCCCTGTTGATGACTGCACACCTGTTTATCAAATAATCATGTGCAATGTTTGAAAAAAATTTGTTAATTGGTCTGCTGAGAGAGTACAGAGTTCACTCTCCTTTCTGGATGCCCCCTGCTACTATTAATGATGTTCAACATTGTTCTGGAAGGATTATTTGAATTTCTAATTAGAGAATTTTTGTATTATAATTTTGGTTCTTTAATAGCTTCTCTGTACTCAAGTTTAAATTCCTCATAACCATCCCTAATACCACATGAGCATGCTGCCTGCTCAGCTCACATTAGCAAGATAATCACACATGACCCTAAGCCTGTGCCGATATGTTTTTTGAAAAAATTACCATATGTAGCCTCTTTCAAAAACATCCATACAATTTTCAAACTTAAAATTCAGATTTCAATACTAAATATTTGCATAAACGTTATTTTGAAATGCGTGTAAGGGGACTAGAATACACGAATGTGGTGAATGGCACATACGAACTGGAACTATAATATATAAAACTTTAAAATCAATACTTATTAAGTAGTGCAAAGTTGAGAATAAAAATTGTTTTACCGAAAATACCTAAATTTTTGACTAAGCACATTCAGAACCTAAATTGTGGGAAATATAGAGTTTTGAGGCTTGGTTGTATGCTCAGTTGTATGAGTGTCGGTGGCCTATGGGTTAGTTATGCCATAACATACATTCCAATGGCACAAAAAGAGTAAGATCACTTTTCACCTGGGTATTGAATATGGTTTGCAATTTTAGGATGCTTTGCGAGTGGAAACATATAACTAAAACAATGCAAAAACCTGGATAAGTTTCAGAAAACGATAAGATAAATAAGAAATGCATGGTGGGCTTTAATAACTTACTATCGTGTAATTTAATGATAGCCATTAATATGTATTACTAAATTAAAATAAAATGGTGTGAACAACAATTAGATAATCATTTAGGCATGAGGTGGTCAAAATGGCAAACACGTCAAAAAGTTTTTAGGCTGTTCCTATGCAATTTTATTATAACTATGGAAGTCGCATGGGATTTGACTAGATATTTTACACCAATAAAACGATGGGCAGAAAGACTTGAATCCAAAGATGAAGGGCTTATCTATTTTATAATAGATATTCAGAGATTATCACGTCGAGGATGAAACATATATATGCGAGGAATACTAGCTCAGCTCTTCCTATCATCAATTGTGTAGGATGATTATGTATGAATTACTCGAATTATTTCAAAAATAGATCAAGTCTACTGCTTAAAGAACATGTTGGCATTAATTTGGTCAGTTGACGTGAATATAAGTTCTACTTATATATTATTATTAAGATAATTCAAATGCTTTTCTAAATATTTTTATAGTTCCACTAAACCATAACCTCTTTTTCACTAGGTACTGTTTCGTAACAATAAAGCCCATAAAATCGTTTAAACACGCCAGAACAAAAAAAAACATAAAACCAATAAAATTTTTAAGATAAGAGATCAGTAATGGGCATCTCATGTATTTGTAGTAGCTTTAACTATACTATTTCCTCCGCGTACTCGGTTACAAATAGATGATGTTATAGCGTTATCTCGTTCTATTCCACCAATAGGGATTTATTTATCAGCTAAAGGCCTGTGTGTGCTCTATACTATTGAACGTTATCGCAACCTGTTAAATGCGGACATTACAATGCGGGGAATCGTTATCCAGCGCGGTTCTATCGATACGAAACGATTCTACATCAACATTATTGCTGAATCGTGAATATAGTCGCGGTGTCGCGGCCTACGCTTCTTGCCTAAACCACGGTCAAGTTTAGCTTACTTCATTATGCTAAATTCATGCCCGATAAAAAGTAATCAATAATGTTCACGCAATTTAGATCTTCAAGTAGCTTCATTGGATTTTAATTGACAATTTATATGGTAATACTTAGTTGAAATTGGACAATTGGACTTCCTCTTTTACTTGCCCTTATCCGCGTTGTTTAATCAAAGAACATGATTTACTGCTGATTTAGACGATACCTACTGTTAAGTTCTTTGCATCCTTAAGCAACTGGATGTTACTTGGTAATTAGCTGAAGCTGAAGATAACATATATCTGATGACATAAGGCAACCATGAAAATGATACGCAGTTAACCTGACTAGAAAGTATCTTACCACACGGGTGTTGTAAAAATATTCAAAGTAATTTCAACACGAATCTATTAGAATATATTGTGTCAATTTGACAGAATATTTGATTTGACACTTTGGCTTGACAGATAAAGACGCCACAAGTGCTTTTTCTGCTACCGTGCGCGTACGTAAAGTAAAGTGATATTTTAAGCCTTAGTGCGTAGTTATCTCTTTTATACCTACATTAGTGGATTAGTGCACAAATTAAGTCTATAACTTATAAAATAAACTGAATTCTTCATAATTTTAATGGAAAAAATATGCAAGTATTTTATTGAGTATTTTTTATACATTTTAGGTATATCACTATGTAGTCAGAAATTATTTTTAGGACGGTTAGTTTCAAATAGTCTCAAAATCTTATTTCATATTTATAACATTATTCAATAAAATGGAAAATTTTATTCACTGCTGTGTAAAGTACCTATTTTTTTATGATCTTGATTTATATTATTTATCTTTAGGTAGTAGAAAAAATATTGTGCGTAACTCATGCATAGAGAACCTTTTTTATTCATGCGATTGTTAAAATTTCACAAGCTTTACGCACTTGTTGCATAAATAACTATTTTCTACGACTGGCTTGAAATTGGTTAAACATACTCTAATAACTACTCTTGAAAGCTATATTCTTCACATACCGTGTGAAAAGCATACTTTTCACATAGAATGTGAAAAAATATAATACTTAATGCAAATTTTAATATCGAATAAATAAATGGCAAAATGCGACGTAAAATATTATAGTTATAGTTGTAGAAAAAGTATATGGTGCAACACGTGTGAAAACCTCTTACAATGTATTATTTCAACACTAGTGTTGAAAAGTTGATTTCAACACGTGATATTAATTGTTTTTTTTTAATTTAAAGAGTGCGTTTTGTGTCATTTTATAAATGGTAGTAAATAGTTTATACTTATTACTCGTTTGAGAGTACACTTCTTTTAATTTTGGAGGATTTTCGCACTAGGCTAAGACCTCATGATGAAAACCTTCTTGTATGAAATCAAGTATGTACTTTCGATACTATTTCATTGCATGAGGTTTAATTGCCCTTAAATCAACTATTAGGAATAATGATAAACCAATAACAGCTATATCATGTGAGTTAACTTTTATTATCTGAGGTGTTTGTTACAATTTGAAATGTCCATTATGTCTACTGTATTCGCGAAATCTACTAATTTAAAAATAAACCAGAATGATTTATTAACATTCGCAATTTATTGGATTTAACTATTATACACTGTTTTCTCATTAATCTAATATATCTAGTCAGGAGATGATAACTTACTAATGTTAATTTAGTTAATGCTTCGATTGGCGATATAAAGCAATATTTAATTCAAAGTATAATTAAATTCTTATTAGATTTCGTAAACGAAGACAAATTTCAATCAAGTGCGAACATATTATTTGGGCGAATGTATTTTCATTTAAACTATTTATAGTTAGATAATATTGGTGATCTGAATTGTAAAAAAACCTTTTCCACTACTTACTTAAGTGTCATTATATATAAATGTAAAGTAAATGAGAACTCGGTTTGACACTTAACAAATTATCTGATGGAATGCTGCGGTTAGTTTCACTCATGGTAGTCATAAGCTCTGTTCCAACTGACTATGAAAACCGTACATGGGACGGTAATTTCCAGTTGTATAATTCGTTTGTCAACATGACAGAATATTTATCGCCTTCAAAAGTGAAATTGACAACTAGAAATGACGATCCCTCGTACGGTTTTCAAGTCGGTTGGAACAAACCTATTATTGACACTTACAAATAAATTGCTACTTTTTTCAAAAATATAGTTTTGGTGAACCACGTTGCAGGCCCAAACAAACTGTCTAAAGTTACATCAAAAATATCACGAATTACTCGTTTCTGGACTCAGAAGACATCGAAAGCTCTGCAGTATATTATCATACGACGTGAATAAACATAATTTTATCATTATATAATATTAGGATTACTTCCGACAACTACGAAAAATAGCACGGGTTAACATCCCAACCTAAATACGTTCCTAAAAATGTGATGGTTTTAGCTAAGGAATCGATTTGGCAACTCCAAGGCCTTAGTATAGAGTTATACAGTTTCTTTGAATAAAATGATGAGTTTAACGATTAACAAGCCTTTTTCGAAAATGTTTTATAAAGAAAATTGTAACGAAATTGGTTTACAAATTTTATTAAAACTTATACAACGGTCTCTTTTTTTAAGAATCCGTATACCTACTTAATATTTGATTTTTAAATTTATTGTGAGAATCGAATATACAGTTGAAAATACTTTTATGAGACTGTAAATTATTCAGTTAATTATTATCACCCTGTCTTAGGAAATGTTATATAAACTCTCAGAGTAAATGTCCTAATATAACATAAAACTCAACTCGTGCTTCACTACTTCGGTGAGTAAGTAAGTAAGTAAAAACGATACTCCGCGAGATATCTCTACTGCATGTTTTGCGTGAGTCAAATATGACTATTATATCGATATTTTTCATTTGTTTGAATTTAAAAGTGTTATACAGTAAATAAGTAATTATGCCATATAAGTTTTTTGTATCCGGTAGTAAGGAAAACTAGACTAATGAGCCTAAAGTTTAAAGTTATAGGTTTTCTAGTGAAGATGATTTACAGCAAAAATGGCTTACAACTAGCCCTAGAAACCACTTGGGCAATTAATCATGTTTTAAATATAAAAACATATATTAATGATCAATCTCTTTGTATCCCTTTATCTAAATTACACATCGTTCATTTCAAATAGTTTGGACGAATTAAAGGAATTGAAAGAAATCGTTCTATAGAACTAATGAATCCATTTTGAATAGTCTTGTAATTACATATCTGGATCTCTGCTGATACCTACAATACTGATCCTGTCAACAACTGAAAGATTTATGTCGGTGATATTATCTTTACCTTACATTAGAACCTAACATACCTATTCTGAAATTAGAATTTATATCTTAAAATTTAAAATTTTAACCATTTCATACTTTGGGATATTGGAACGCACCCAACCGGTATCGACGAATACAGTTCCGAGGCCGTACCTCTTTGTAGAACGTTCTCTTGACAGATGTCTAGGATATTTTTTGAAAATTGACGTGATCTACTCTTCCGCGCGTTGAGTGCCTAGGTAGGGAAAAAGACAAGCTTCAAAGTTGAGATATTGATATTATCGTTATAATTGTTTACCATCTGGTCCAATTTTCGTATTAATTTATCACGTGATAAATTGGTAAGTATCCAACCATCAATATTTTCTTGTATAATCGGCAAAATCGTCCCGTAAATGTACTTTATGTAAAGTGAGGTTACCCTTTTTTAAAAGGGCTGTTCCTCCGGCCGGTCTTTCGCAGTATATGTTTCCCGTACCACATCATAGGGCTTCAGAGTTGCGCGCGCATTGTATGGGGGACAAGCACCTAACCTATCTTTAGAGTCTAGCGAATTGCTGTCAACTGATCTCATAGCTCAGTAGTTGGATGCTATGCTATAAGGCGGACCGTGTTCGATTCCAGTGGCAAGACATCTCTTTTTTTTAATTTTTTATGGGTATTTTTTTTTCTTCATTTTGGGTATGCCATGGGTTAATTTTGGTTAGTTTCTATTGGTTGCGCCACCGTAACGAGCGAAGCCAGCGAAGGGCCCTGAGTGAAGTGTAATATTAGACATTTTTGTCAACAACTGAAGTAACTGAAGCCCTAGGTGGTACGGGCAACAGTAGGTGTCTTCCAGTAGTCTAGAGACTTTCTTCAATGTTATCCCTATCAGTTTGATAAGTGCTGCTGACCGCAAGGCGTGATGTGCAACTTCAACGGAAGCAGTAAAGTTCTAATTGAGGCCAGCCAAGTGGCCCTATGAGTATGGAAATAGCCACCAACCACTGCCAGTGACTTCCAATTCTGTATGACTATATAAAAAAGGACGTCAAAGTAGGCCACATAATTGCCTATCTTATTTTTATCGAACTTACCGTTCAATGACAATTAATCGTTTATTATCTTTTATTGTATCTATTAGCGTTCATTATCGCTATTTGATTAACTAATACAGACTTTCTTTACTACCGTATCTGATATTATCTTGATTAGCAAACGTCTTGCTAATATCACTGTAATTATCTGATTTTATTATATGACGTACATTTTTCTAAATTCTACGTCCTTAATATAGATCGTATGATTACTTATCTTATTTTCTATCGAACTTACCGTTAATTGACTTTCAATCGTTTATTATCTTTTATTGCATCTATTAGCGTTGCTTACCGGTATTGGATTGATTGATACAGACTTTTTTCACCACCGTATATAATATTATCTTGGTGAGCAAATGTCTCACTAACACTATAGATGTTGTCTGAATTATTTTTTGTATTTCATATACTTACTTAAACGTTACGCACTTACTGTAATTTGCTGTAAGCCTTATGGCAGTAGACCGCCTTACCTAACTACCACTTTAGGTTTTCGTCCATAAGCAAGTTACCGAATTGAGCTCATTTCGATTACCTCTGTATATTTTCATTGACCATATATTTTTTTCACAGGTTAATTTTTTTGATTTAATATTTCTTTTTAACTGTTTATTTGTCCACTGATATGATCGCTGCCATGCGATTAATTTATAATTGATTTTTTATTTAGGGGATCACTTATTTAGGGTGTTCTGTAATTGTCTGTCACTTAGTCAGAACTTTATAAATTCAGATTTTATTTAGGCAGTATTAATGATTTAGAACTTAAGATTAAGGCTTGATAATCTTATAATTTGAGTGATACTTATTTGACAAAATCTTATTATTATTTTAAGTGCGATACTATAACCTCAATTAGGTGTGAGACCTAATTAATTTTCCATTGTGCATGTAATGTCTGAAAATCAATTTATTATTTAAATAAATAGCTTAATTAGGATCTGTGATGTTTCTTTCGGTATGCTGAAGGCAATGTCAAGTTCAGTCAATTTCTTTTAAAGTTTCTCGATATTCTTATATTGGATATTTCCCCAAATTTTGCTACCCTAATTTCAATGCTTAAAAATCATTGATGTATCCATAATAGAAAATTTAATGGCGTCTTCGCCCAAGTGTCTAAACTCTACGACCCACATCTAGAAATATTAACACCGTTAAGTGATCCAGGCATATGGACCGATTGTTAAGCAATTAACCATTCGGGTTACAGCAAATAAAAAAAAAGATCTTAAATGTGCTCAGACTTTATTTAGTATTACTTATTTGGTTTTGAGAGACCAGGAATTATATTCCCGAAAAAAATCGCTCGACAATTATTTTTTTTAATTTGTCATTAACTCTAAATAGATAACATATTTTTTAAAAGAACGACTTTTTTTCAAGTAGGCATTTTAAATTGCTTTGTGGACTCTATAAAATTTCTATGAAATTATGTATATTATTGTAATAAAAATCTGGCCCTGTTCCATAGCCAACCTCTTATATGGGCAATAATATTTTTTTTTGGAGGAGGTCGAACACTACTTAGTGGTATTTCTATTATTATTTATTTTAAGGTACTTTGCTGCATTATTACTCAAAAAAACTGTTTTCGTCCAATATTAGAAATATTTTGGTGAATATATTTAAAACAATTAATGTTCTAGTTATACCAAAATGTAGCTGGTAAAACTGGTAGTTTTACCCTATATGATTATGGCCAATGGCAGCAAAACCTTTCTTAGCAAAATGTTTGCTCAAGACTCACCAAAATTCATAAAATATGACATTTTCTTGCGAGAGTGTGTTGTATAGTATCTAGATGACTTTCAAATATATTATTATTTGTTTTCTCCCTTGAGAAATGGAGCCATAAAATAGAACTTTGTTCACATTGGAAATTTGCGTGCTAAGTACAGAATACAGAGATTTTTATTATAACAACAAACCCATAGGAGTCACGAGATGAACATCTGAATGTGTAAGCAGGTGGAAAAGAACAATTGCGATTGCAGTTTGACACTACTTGAAGGGCTTGAAATGGTCCAACTTAAGGGTGAAAATACCCTTAATGAAGCTGTCGTTGTAATTAATAATTTGGTTAATATGGTGTGACACTCGCTCTCATAAGGGTCAGCTTCCGCTCACACACAAAATTATTATCCGGAACTAAAATCTTTTCTATTGTTGCAAAGCGGGGGTGGAATCGGAATTATTATAATAGACACGTGCTCATTTGAACACCGCTTGACCATCTCGTATAGGTAGTAGCTGGACACATGTCAAGCAGCTGCACTTTCTTTTGTCACCCACGCGCGCACTTTTCAATCGGTCGCCGAAGCCACCTAATTTACTTCCACTTCAGCACGCTTCCCCAAATATTTCACACATCTGGGAATAATATTTTTGTTCGGAATTATAATTTGTCGGCTGAATATTTGGGACCATATTTAATCTTTAAAAGTGCTTAAATAGAGGGTACAGAACCAATTTAGGAGGGATAATGCGAAATGAAAGTAGGTACAAAATTCCGAAGGTAAATATAGAAATATATTAGAAATTTATAGAATATTCAATAAGTAGTTATTTACATTTTAAATACAGTGAGGTAATTGATGACTCATAATTGTCAGCCAAAAAAAAATCACAAGCTGGCTGGAATATTATAAAAAATTAAACATCTAGGAACAACAGTAGGGCTCTTCCTGATAAAATTGAAATGACATAGTTAATTTTAAAGAGTCAGCAATTACTTTATAAAAGCTCCTAAAAAATGAATTACTTGCAGTTCTTTGCATTTACCTACTACTGATGGCGGTAGACCAAATATTGTTAAAATGAGTTTGTTGCATATTCTACCGGATGAGGATCTTGAAAAAAATTAAAAGCCTCGCCTTTATAAGCAAACAACTGAAGCGAAACTCCTGAAAGAGATATTAAGAATTAAGGTTTTATTTTTTGAAGCTTTTTTTTCTTACATTTTGCCTTCGATTTCGACACTTTTAAAATAAATCCCTTTTTTTTCAACTTTTATTTCACCGAAAACCGCGCTTCTCTAGCCTCTTTTTTTATATTTTTTTTACTTTATTTCGTTTTATAATATTTTCATTAAGTTTCCGAACAATTTTTTCTCTTTTCTTTATTACTTTTTCTTATTTGGTTTTATAATTCTTTTATTAACTTTCCGAAAATTTTTTTTACCTCTTTTTTAATTTGTTCCCTCTTCTTCAAAAAATTTTGTTTTTTTTTTTTCATAAAGCACTTTTTGTCTTCCCATTTTTTCGATCCCCGACCTCGTAGCTGAACTCCTTCCCCTTTTCTTCGCCGAAAACCGGGTTTCTCTAACTTTTTTTTCATTATTTTATTTTCGTATTTCGTTTTATAATACTTTTATTAACTTTCCAGACAATTTCCAACAAGTTTTCGTCTAGGATCCTCATTTTACCCCGGCTACATGCCCTGAAAATTTCAACCCTCTAGTATACTGGAGCATGCTTAATTAAAGAGGCGTTTCACTTTGACAGGAACATGCCTTGATATCCGTTTCAACTTTGATAAGTGTTTCACTTTGATAAGCGTTTCATTTTTTCTGACTTAACCCTCGCTAAAGAAGTTTCACTTCAAAAATATCTAAAAAAGACTAAGGAGGGCTTGATGATGTTGTATGCTCACTACTTGGTCACATTATGGGATACATCAAATTTCCTCTTGCAATATTAACAAATAAATCATTTGGTGACGGCACGTTTCCTTCTTTACTAAAGCAATCTGTTGTGGAGCCTTTAAATAAAAGAGGTCCAGTTGATAACATGGAGAACTATCGTGGAATTGCTCTGCTCTCCGTATTCTCAAACGTACTTGAGAATGCATTTGGCGAAAATCTAAATAATTCTATAATTGCTAACGGTATCTTAAGCACGACACAATTTGGTTTTCAAAAGCCTGTTCAACGGAAGCAGCACTATTGGAACTTATCAAATATATTTTATGAAACTTAGACCGTACTAACGAAACTTTGAGTTTGATGTATCGCGAGCATTTAATACTGTTCGTCATGATCTTTCGTTGCATAAACGTAGGAATATAGCGATAGATGGCATACCGCTAGATTGGGCGAGAGAGAACGTTTTATTGCCAAAATTTGCATACTACAAAAAGTGAATGAAATTGTTAGAAGGTTAGGCGCGGATGACATGGAAGAGACTTTGACAAAAGATAGACATGGCGTGGATTGTGGACCGTGCCTTACACATTTCCAACGTACGCCTCGCGGTATCACGCACTTTATAGTTTTTGCCACGCGTTCAACAGCTTACTCTTCTCGTACAGGGTGCCTAAAGAAGTGGAATTTATATTTATCCTAAATACTCAACAACTAAAAGCTGAACACCTTTTTGCCAACATATTTGAATACTATAAAAAGTGAAAGAAATCTACTGCTTTCAAAAATACGCGGAGAGGTTATATCTGTAAAATTGATTCTGAGTACTTGAAAACCTTCATGAGCTTGAAAAAATACGTGGCTAATATGTGCTGTCTAGGAACAAAAATCCACGGCAAGAATCTCTATAAAAACCGTTAAAATGCACCCCCATTCATACCTGTCCTATAGCATTTTAATCTAGCCAGACAACTTGGTCATAAAAAGGATATCGGAAAAGGGCGAGGTGTGGTTACTTTATAGCTCATATTATAGTCGCGATGCACACAATAGAAGAGTCCCACCAATCACTAATAAGACCATAACTTTCCTGATATCATAATACACTAGCCCAGCCCTGGAGTCTAACATTAATTAAAACATATATCAGAGAGGTTCTGGCTGTTTTATGTATTTATGGCCTTTTTACGTTTTATACTTTGTCAAATCAAGATTTACCACTATTAGTTTTATGGAGTAGTTTGATATTATACCTCGTGCAGAGCACATATTGATAATTATATAGAATCGTGAGGTTTCTTGGGTTAGTTCCTTTCGAGAGTGAAACTAAAGGAAATAAAGTTTGGTATAAGCAAAATTTAATTTAAATTAAAAATAACAGAAAATAATTATAAAATTCAATTTAGTGAAGTTCTACGGAAATAACATAACTTGAGAATTTTTTTCTTCCAAAGAAACATCAGGTCGGCGAATACGCATTGCATAAATAATTCCATAATTTGAGATCTTGGAAGAGATCAAAACAATTAGTATAGTTTAACTTAAATCAAATAAATAATGAACAAATCAGCAAAAATTTAGCAAATAATTTTAAAACAGAAAAAAGGTTTTGTTATTTAATTATTTTGATTCAATATTTCGGGTTTTGGTTGTCAATGTCAATTGTGAGTAGGCTTGACCAATTGGGTTAGTTTAAGAAGATAAAAATTAAGTATCTTTTTTATTAAGTTTTAAATTATATATGCGTTCTAACGGGTTTCCATGTATTGAAACTTTTAAATTAAATGTGTTAAAGAGAGACATCGTTGAATTGATTTAAACCCATTAGAACATGGTTCAATCTGGAATGTCATTATAATAATTTATCTTTAGATGACATTGCTGGCTTGCAACGTTTATTATTATAAGCATTCTACATATAGTATGTATAAGATATCAAAAAGTAATGTAATCTTGTATGTAGGCGAAAATAAATAGTCAATTTTTTCTTGCCTATTGTAATTTATATAAAATATTCAGCTAAGCTAGATTGATTGATTGGTCTGATTAATTTTTGGAGTTCATTATTTACAAAAATACCACCTCGAATTAAAATAATTATTCTTTAATCTAATATCAGTTTCTTGCAACAAAATCTTCTCTGCCACACAAATGTGTTATTTTAGTAACTTCTATTCATGTAATCCCTAAAATGATCTTGAAATTGTCTGGTCACGTACGCGAATCTAGAGAACGTGAACAATACGTTCTGACCTATAGATGTGGTAACTGTCATTTTAAAGTGTTTTTAGTGCTATTATGTTGATTGAGTATAAACAATGCCGTTACGATGCTGTGTCAACAAACCGAACAATTTCTCATACATATTATGTGACCCTGAAAGTCAAGTTTTAGACCTACTTGTAAGAAAAGCTTACAAGTTATATTTTGTTTACAAAGTTGGATATCAAGATAAAGCTTGGGCAAAAATTGTTGCAATAATTGCTTTAGAACCCTAACGGATTGGTCAAATGGTACTTAGGAGTTTATGAAATTTTAAATACCAATGATTTAGGGAGGATTACGAATATAATAGCAGCAAGCAGCCCCATTTTATATCTCAGGAAGAATTCAACAGTCATATACATATATAATTTGGATCTTCCCCAAAAAGTCGCAGTGCCCTGGATCTCATCTGCAGCAGTGGAATCTCTTACAGAAAGGGATGAACAATTAATTCTACGTATCGGAAATGACTTGGTTTACTCTTACGATATGTCACGTTTAATGAACGAACTTGGCATTTCGTATAAACCTACCGAGTAGCGACTGCTCTTTGATTCTTCGAAGACTTATAAGATTGGAGAGTGGCTACACCAAACAGTGTTGTTTTCTATGCCAATGGGATACCAGAGCCAAAAATCAATATTATGCGTAGTAAAAAAATGGCTGAAATGTGAAAATATTGTGCTCGGTCTGAAAAACGTCCTTAATAAAACCTTAGTTGAGTAGCAGAAAATCTATTTACCTCATCTGCACATAAAACTAGGACTTATGAAAAATTTAATAGAGAAGGAAATGCTTGTCTTTATTCACTTCAAAAAATTAATTTAAGGGTATAAGTGAGGAAAACCTTAAAAAAGTATGTTCGTTGGTCCGCAATTACGAGAACTTCTCAGGGTCAATCATTTTGACACTGCATTTCTGAAATAAGAAATTAGGCATTGCCTTCAAAATTGAGGAAATCGGAAATTTATACAGGACTTGTTGAAGAACTTATTCAAACTTACAAAGAATTAGGTTGCAACCAGGGACGTCTTAAGGCATGGGCCGGCTGGGCCCGGGCCCAGGGCC